>WNWU01000044.1:7006391-7019379 GCA_012654045.1 Ptyas mucosa
ATCAATGCTACAGGGCTCACAGTAACAGATGTTACTTAGTTGGGTAATGAAATGTCTGCAGGAAAACAATCAAACTCAGAGAGCACCTCCCCAGTGGTGGAATTCAAATTTTTTAAACTACTGGTTCTGTGGGCGTGGCTTGGTGGGCGTGGCAGGGGAAGGATACTGCAAAACCTCCATTCCCACCCCACTCCTGGGGGAAGGATATTGCAAAATCTCTATTCCCACCCAAACTCTGGAGCCAGCCACAGGTGCCATTTGCCGGTTCTCTGAACTACTCAAAATTTCCGCTACCGGTTCTCCAGAACCTGTCCGAACCTGCTGGATTTCACCCCTGGTCCTCCCTCTCTTTCTCCTCCCCCAAACCCCCCTTCATTCTATCATTGATTATATTGCCTAATTCAGGGCTGTCAAACTCGTGGCTTGTGAGCTGGTTGTGTCACGTGCTGGCCACACCCATGCCCAGTTTAGTGAAGGGGGGAAAGTCCCAATATGTCAGGTGACGACGCTGTGACGACGCGAGTTTGACACCCCTTGCTTAGTTGGACTAACAAGAGCCTTGGATAATACAGTGGTCTAAAGCACCCTGTTATTAACACAGCTGCCTGCAATTATTGCAGGTTCGAATCTCACCAAGGCTCAAGGTTGACTCAGCCTTCCATCCTTTCTAAGGTAGGTAAAATGAGGACCCAGTTTGTGGGGGCAATAAGCTGACTTTGTATAAATATACAAAAAGTATGAAGGCTATTGCTTAGCGCATTGTAAGCCGCCCTGAGTCTCCGGAGAAGGGCGGCATATAAATCAAATTTTAAAAAAAAGCATCTACAAGAAAACAACCAAGCTCAGAGAACACCATGGACCCCAGTCCTCCTCCTCCCGTCTACCACTGATGTTATCTAGTTGGGTAATGAAATGTCTGCAAGAAAACCACCAAGCTCAGAGAGCACCAAGGACCCCACAGTTCAATCCTGAGCTGCAAATATTCTCTTCTACCGATGCTTTCTAGCCTGCTTGTTTTTTCAGCTACTTACCCCAGAGATGCCAAAGACTGAATTTTATGGGAATAAAAGACTTGGGAATTTTATGCCTATGAAACATGCGCTCTACCGCAAAACTATGTTTGCTCATGGCAGCAAAAGAACCAGCAGCCTCTTCCTGACCCTTCCCACCTTTGGAGAAGCAAGAATAATTGTGATATCGCACCAATCTAGCTGCAAGTGGCTTCTGGGTGTTATTTTTATTTCAAGCTAAAGATACGCAATGACCATTTCAATCAGAATAAAGTTGGAAGGGACCTCGGACGTCTCCTAGTCTCCAAGCAAGAAACCCTATACCCGTGATGGCGAACCTATGGCATGCGTGCCACAGGTGGCATGCGGAGCCATATCTGAGGGCACACGAGTGTTGCCCTAGCTCAGCTCCAGTGCACATGTGCGTGCCGCCCAGCTGATTTTCGGGCCTTCTGGGCCATCGGAAGTCGGGAAATGGGCCGTTTCTGGCCTCTGAAGGGCCTCCAGGGGATGGGGAAGTCTATTTTCACCCTCCTCCGATCGTAGAAAGCATCTGGAACCTGGGGAGGGTGTAACACAGGCCTTCTGGCCCATTGGAAGTCGGAAAACGAGCCGTTTCCAGCCTCTGGAGGGCCTCTAGGGGAAGGGGAAGTCTGATTTTGCCCTCCCCAGGCTCCTAGAAAGCCTCTGGAGCCTGGGGAGGCCGAAAAACAGGCCTACCGGGCCATCGCAATGCAAAAGCAGGGGAAGCGCGGGGGGATCACACGTGCATGCACGGGGGGGGAGGGCATGGGGGCGCATTGAATTATGGGTTTGCTCCCCCCGCTTTTGGCACGCGACGGCAAAAAGGTTAGCCATCACTGCCCTACACCCTTTCAGAGAATCAGTTGTCCAGTCTCTTCTTAAAGACCTCCAGGGATGGAAGCACCCACAACTTCTTGTGGCAAGCCGTTCCACTGCTTTAATGATCCTCGCTGTTAGGAAGTTTCTCCTTCATTCCAGGTTGCTTCTCTCCTTGATTAGTTTCCATTCACCGTTTCTTTATCCTGCCCCTCTGGTGCTTTGGACAATAAGTTGAACCCCTCCCCCCCTTTCCCTCTTCTTTCCAGAAAGGGTTTCCAGAATTATCTGGAGCAAGTGGCTGAAATAGTGAGCTGGTATTAGTTCCGCATCGCAAGAACTCTCTTTGCTCAGACGCCAGACTTGTTTCGCCTCCAGCGAGATGAGCCTCATTCGATGCCTGTAAATATTAGAAGTCTCCAAGGCTATTAAGAGATTTTTTTTTCAGTAACTCCACAGACAGTAAGCCTTGGAAGCAGATGGAGGACTCCCCCACCCCACCCCACCCCCCCACCCCCCGTCAGTGCCAAAACTTAAGATTTAGCATGATAATGAGATTTCCCCTTTACACAAGGATATCAAACAAAGCCACTACCTCTGAAGGACTCTGCTCACCATATCTGGGGAATATTACAGGTTTGCCACGTGCATTTTATTAAATAAAGAATAAGACACGGACAGGGCTTTTGAACGATGGATCGCTCCCAAATTCATCTGTAGCCAACTGGCAAAGAGACCCCTCGAACCAGAAAAGGCACAGCTGCATAGCTACGTTTAAGTGGGAATTGGGTTGTTTTCTGGAAAGTCCACAAACTGGGTCAAATTCATAAATATTTCCAGCACAAAACTATCTCCCCACCCACCCACCCACCCCCCAGTTCAAAACAGTGATGACAACTTTCAGTTAGGCTTCAAATCTTACCAGATAAGTTTTGACGCTGATGCATCCATTCTCCCCCCCAAATGCTTCCAAGCATCGGAAGTCCTAATGATCATTAGGACATTTAGATTAAAACAACCTAATCTAATCGGAAAGTAATCGAGGAGAGAAGCAGCTCAGAAATGAGGGAAAAGTTCCTAACGGTGAGAATAATCAACGAGTGGAACGGCTGGCCTTCAGAAGTTGTGGGTAATTACTGGAAGCTTTCAAGAAGAGACTGGACAGCCACTTGTCTGAAATGGTATAGGACCGTGATGGCGAACCTATGACATGTGTGCCACAGCTGGCACGCAAGGCCTTCTCTGCGAGCACGCGAGCCGTCGCCCAGCTCAGCTCCACTACGCATGTGTGCACGTGCCTGTCAGCTGATTTTTGGGATGTGCAGGGGGCAGGAGATGTGTGCATGCATGGAGGGAGCATAGGGGAGTGCAGCATGCGCGTTCTGGAAGTTCAGAAATGGGCCCATTTCTGGCCTTCGGAAGGACTCTGGAGCCTGAGGGAGGGGGTTTTTGCCCCCTCCCTCAGGCTCCAGTGGGGGGAGGGCAAAAACGCCTCCCCCCCGCCATGGTGCAGGTTGCTAAAATTTTTGAATCCCAACCCTCGTGCATATGCATGGAGGCGAGGGGCACATGTGCATGTGCCAGGGGCAGGGGGGTTGTGCGCGCATGCATGGGGGGCGCATTGCATTATGGGTGCCGGCACATAAAGAGAAAAAGCGCGTGCACATGAAGAGGAAAAGGTCAGCCATCACTGGCATAGGATCTCCTGCTTGAGCAGGTGGTTGGACTAGATGACCTCCAAGGTCCCTTCCAAGTCTGTTATTCTACATTCTATGAATCGCACTTCCTTTCTCCCTAGGGCTGAAACAGTGACTGGCCCAAGAGCACCTAGCTGGAGCTGTGCCTAACACAGCACTAGAACTCACCCTGATTTCTAGCTTGCTGCCTTAACCACTATACCAAATTGGCTCAAATCGTTGCAGTTGTTCAGTTAGTAACCTAGCCATTAAGTGAATCCAGCTTCCCCCCCCCCCCCCCAATTGACTGTGCTTGTCGGAAGGTCACAGAAGGCGATCACATGACCTTGGGACAAAGCTACGGTCATAAATATGAACCAGCTGCCAAGCGTGCGAATTTGGATCCCATGTTCATGGGGATGCCGCAAAGGTTGTAAGTCAGGGCCGCCGTAACTTTGAGGACTACCCATAATGCTATGTATGCTGGTGCTCTGCTTTGCAGACGGCCGTTTCCTACTGCCAGCTTCTGCCTAGTTATTCATACCACCCCTAGCTATGACTCTGAGAGGGAGAATCTTGGGGGA
The DNA here is from genome assembly GCA_012654045.1 of Ptyas mucosa. Lineage (NCBI taxonomy): Eukaryota > Metazoa > Chordata > Lepidosauria > Squamata > Colubridae > Ptyas > Ptyas mucosa. Next base: position 7,010,502 of record WNWU01000044.1, read on the forward strand.
ATGTTGGTTCAAGTGACACTTCAGAAGCGATAAATCTAACAAGAGCCACACACACACACAGAAAAATGCTGACAAGGAAAAACACAATTGGCTGAAGGCTGAGTGCAACCTTTTCCTGTAACCAAGTGCAAGCATTCATTTTCTCAGCGCCAAAAGACAACGGGCAGGACACTAAAAGGTTAACTACCATATTTCCCCCAAAATAAGACCGGGCCTTATATTAATTTTTGCTCCAAAAGACCCTAAACCCTGTCAAACTCGATTTCATTGAGGGCCGCATAAGGGCTATGTTTGACATAAAGCAAAGGGGGCGTGGCCAGGGTGCGCGTAGACAGTTCGACGTCACTCTTGTCGGGGAGGGGCGCCTGGGGGGCCCCGAGCGTTTTGTCAGCGAAAATGGGCTCCTGAGCTCCGTTTTCTGCTGCGACGACCTCCTGCAATCCTCCACCCGCAGTCCTCCTGAGCTCCGTTTTCCCTAGAAGCCCCGCGGGCCATATCTAAACACATCACGTCCCGGATGCGGTCCATGGGCCTTGAGTTTGACACCGCTGCCCTAACCCCTAACCCTAATTTAAAAACTGCAGCAATTCGCTTAGCAACTGTGACCGACTCGCTTAGCGGTGGGAATTTTGGGCTCCGTTGGGGTTGTACGTCGAGGACTGCTTGTCATTGAGAAATGCTAGCCTTAATTTTGATCAGCTGGTGGTGCTTCCTGCTCCTAAAACAAAGCGGTTAAGGAGCCCATCAGATGAATTAAACCCTCCACTGGAGAAGGTGAGTTTCTGGCAAGGAGAGGGCACCGGCTCTGCCAAGACTGGCATTGTGCCAATCACAGGTGGGCAGCACAAGTTGCCAAATATGTGATTTTTCTTTAACAAAAAAGAGTACTGGTAGTCCTCGACCATTTAGTGAACATCCAAAGTTTCAACAGCACTGAACAAAATGACTTCTAAGCTGCATTAACAGGGATAGAATCAAGACCACGTGAAGTACCCCTTTATAAGGCCTTGGTAAGGCTACACCTGGAATACGACATCCAGTTTTGGTCACCACGATGTAAAACAAATGTTGAGACTCTAGAAAGAGTGCAGGGAAGAGCAACAAAGATGATTAGGGGACTGGAGGCTAAAACATATGAGGAACGGTTGCAGGAACTGGGTGTGTCTAGTTTAATGAAGAGAAGGAGTAGGGGAGACATGATGGCAGTCTTCCAATATCTCAGGGTCTGCCCCAAAGAAGAGGGAGTCAAGCTATTCTCCAAAGCACCTGAGGGCAGGACAAGAAGCAATGGGTGGAAACTCATCAAGGAGAGAAGCAATTTAGGAGAAATTTCCTGAGAGTGAGAACAATTAATCAATGGAACAACTTGCCTCCAGAAGTTGTGAATGCTCCAACTCTGGAAGTTTTAAAGAAGAGGTTGGATAACCATTTGTCGAAAGTGGTGTAGGGCTTCCTGCCTGAGCAGGGGGTTGGATTAGATGACCTCCAAGGTCCCTTCCAACTCTGTTTCTATCCCACTTCAAAGCCTGTCATGGAATTCTTTAATGCCTCTTCTACTGAAAATCACTAGGACCCACACGTTCCTTTGTAGTAAAATAATTGATTACTTATGACTGTTTTTCACTGTTGCAGCATTCCCCATGATCACGTGATCAAAAATTCGGCCGCTTGGCAACTGACTCACATTTATGACGGTTGCAGTGTCCCTGGGGAGGCTCACGTGATCGATCCCCTTTTGCGACCTTCGGACAAGCAAAGTCAATACCGAGATTGGATTCCCTTAACAACCAACCATGTGACTGACTGAACTACTGCAGTGATTCCCTTAACAACGGAGGCAAGAAAGGTTGCAAAATGGAGCAAAGCTCCCTTAACAAATGTCTCGCTTAACGATGGTGATTTTGGGCTCAATTGAGGTCATAAAGTCGAGGACTATCCCATAATAAAATCCCAAGCTGGTTCCTTATTTTGTTATTCAAGTCTCGTCCTAAACTTAACAAGGAAGGAAGCAACCTTGGAATTAAAGAGAAACTTCCTAACAGTCAGAACGAGTAACCAATGGAACAGCTTGCCACCAGAAGTTGTAAGTTCTCCAACACTGGTGGTTTTTAAGAGGAGACTGGACAGTCACTTGTCTGGGATGCTCCCTTTTAACTCAGTTATTCTGTAAATGGTCACTAAATGAATGGTTGTAAATCAAGGATTATCTAAATAAATAATGGTCCATTTGATGTTAGTTTCGTTTTCTTTTAGTTTCTTCTTCTTCTTTTAGCATCATACTGAATTCAAATTAAAATTATGAGGAAAAGATAGATAAAACAGAGCTGGGATAAGTTGTGTTATTTTAATGTGTTTATATATTAGAACAACCAATGAACCAATTTCACTTTAGCTGAAGCCAAGAGCACACAAATCCTGTTTGTACACCGTCTGCTTCTTTGCAAGCATAAATTCCCATTCGCCCTTTTTTGCAAGTACGATATTCATAAAAATACAAAATAGTTAAAATATTCCTGCATAAAAATCTCATTTGGATTTAACAGACTTTCTGCTTTGAGGGACCATCCTTCCCTCCATTAGTCCATTAAATTGAGGGGTTTTAGCTAATGTATTTCAATTCCAGATCCTATTTACATTTGTAACAAAACTAATGCAAAATAGATAAATACGTAAATCATTTCCACTCAAGCCCAAAATAAAAACAACAGTGCATGTGACTACAGAGCTTTGTGCAAATAAATACCTCATATAAAGTTTTTTAAAAAATCATACTCTGGATTCTTGTGAATCCATAATCTGGCACACATTGCTTGGCACAAGCTGTTCCTAAAAATAATATTTCCATCAAAATTTCAGAGGAGAAAAAAAAAAACATGTTTCTTGTTTGCCTCTAACCTATGATCCCTAAATTTTTTAGGAAGAAGAAGAAAGGCTCAAATGAGAATTGCAAGAAGAGATAGATCCACAAAAGATGCTGACAATCTACTTTTTATCGGGGGGGTTTTTCAGCAGAAACCCACTCCCATTTAAAAAAAAAAACTTATATAAAATGTGTTATAGATGGCACTTCTTGCCCTCAAGGTTGGCAAAGAAGTTTGAGCATATGTCAATTAAATATTGGAAATGCCATCAGATACCTGGTACGTACTATCACATGTGGTGGACATGCCCAAAAGCAAAAAAATATTGGACAAAAATACATAGGTAAAGATAAAGGTTCCCCTTGCACATATGTGCTAGTTGTTCCCGACTTTAGAGGGCGATGCTCATCTCCGTTTCAAAGCCGCAAAGCCAGCACTATCCGAAGACGTCTCCGTGGTCATGTGGCCGGCATGACTCAATGGCAAAGGCGCATGGAACACTATTCCCTTCCCACCAAAGGTGGTCCCTGTTTTTCTACTTGCATTTTTTACGTGCTTTCGAACTGCTAGGTTGGCCAAAGCTGGGACAAATAAAGGGAGCTCACCCTGTTACCCAGCGCTAGGGATTCGAACCGCTGAATTGCCGACCGTCTTAGCCACTGAGCCATGTGGTGGACATGCCCAAAATCAAAAAAAAATATTGGACAAAAATACATACATGGTTGGAAAAAAAAAATGATAAAGCAACATATTGATTTAAAACCAGAAATATTTCTGTTGGGTATTCTCCCAGATAATTATAATAAGGGGAATACATATTTGAGCGTACATGTATTAACTGCAGCCAGAATTTTATTTGCACAACACTGGAAAAGTGAAGAGATCCCAACATGATGATACGATTAGAAAATTACTAGAATGTGCAGGAATGAATAGATTAACACATACAATTAAGGAAAAGGTAATGGGAGCGACATGGCGCTCCCATGTGACACCCCTCCTGCGCGAGCTGCACTGGCTCCCGATGGTCTTCCGGGTGCGCTTCAAGGTTTTGGTTACCATCTTTAAAGCGCTCCATGGCTTAGGACCCGGGTACTTGTGGGACCGCCTACTACCACCAATAGCCTCCCACCGACCGGTACGCTCCCATAGAGAGGGGCTCCTCTGGGTGCCCTTGGCCAAACAATGTCGACTGGCGGCCCCCAGGGGGAGAGCCTTCTCTGTGGGGGCACCCACTATCTGAATGAGCTCCCCCCGGAGATACGGAGGATCCCGGATCAGCGCACCTTCCGCCGCGCTCTTAAGACCTTTTTATTTCACCAGGTGGACCTGACATAATTTTCTCCCTCTTTTAAAATTTTAATATCTTAATATTTTTAATATTTTAATACTTCCAAGTTTAAATTTGTTTTAAATTAATTGGGGTCTTAACCTGTCTGGGCCAAACTATTTAATTCGGTTTTATTTCGGTTTTTAAATTTTGTATGTTATGTATTTTATTATTGGCTGTTCACCGCCCTGAGTCCTTCGGGAGTAGGGCGGTATATAAATCAAATAAAAGTAAAAAGTAAAAAAGTAAAAAGGAACAAACTGAATATTTTATGATATGGGATTTATTTTATCAATGGTTAGGTAACAAAAACAGAAATTAGAAACATGGAAATATAAGAAAAAGATTAATGAAACAAGGGAGATTTGTTAAAACAGAGAAGTAAATATTATATTTATTATTTTTATTATTATAGAATTAATATCAATATAAGGAATATTGTTGTAAACATTACGATTACCATCTTTCAAACTATTTACACCCAGACAACACACTGTTGAATTGAAAATGAAACTTTGACTTGTTAAAAAATAAAAAACTTTATGGCCAAAAAAAAAAAATAGAAGCGTTTTTCCTGCAACTTCTAAAAAGAAAATAGCTCACCCATTTGAAATAGATTGGGAAGAAACTCCTTCTGGTTTAATTCACCCAAACAGAAGATTCACATTTTCTTGCTACAAACCACAACAAGTTCATATTCTGGGGGTTTTGTATTTTGGAGGGGAGGTGCACTCAAGGACACACTAAACCACATGCTCGATTTATTTGGGGTGGTGTTTCTTGTTGGTTTGTTTTGATTTTTTTTTTTAAGTAGGCACAAAAAAAAATAGTTCAGTTGCCAGGTCAATCCACGCTCTCCCACGTAAACAGCTCCTTTCGGTGTTAACATGCTGAGTTTGTGTTTTGCAGAATGTTTTCTCCCTGTTCCCGCAGCCTGAAAGACTCCATTTCAAACTCTCTTCCTGGGGAGGAAAATACAGGTAGTCCTTACAATTTAGCGACCATTTAAAGTTACGACGGCTCTGAAAAAAAAGGGACTCATGACCGTTTTTCATATTTTCAACCTTGGTTGTAAATGTGAAAAACAGCCGTATAAGTCACTTCTTTTCAGTGCCACTGTTATTTCAAATGGTCACTAAATGAGCTCTTGTAACTCAAGGACTACCTGTATCATCATCCTCTTTTAACGACCCCATAATCCCTTGTGGGATGGAGTCTGGGCAACTGAATAGAGCTAAGTGTTTACTGGCCGGATGCTCTTCCTGTTGCCGATGCCGAGTTTTTTTTCCAGCAGATATATTTCCAGTGTGCCCAGAGAAAGAAATATCTGCCTCTACCTAGGATCGAACTCACAGCCTCCTGCTTGTGAGGTGAGAGCTCCACCTCTAGGCCACCACACCACTCAAGGACTACCTGTATCTGTAAATATAAAATGCAGGTGTTACTCAGCTATGTCCAGCCATGAACATTCCTGGACTTCCATAAACATTTGGGGGGGGGGGGGAATCCTCTTTCTTAACCCTTCTCTCTTCTTAGCTTTTCAAGCCAAAATTAAGGTATATTCAGTTGACTGTAATAAAGGCATTTACTAATTGATACTGGGGAGATGTGGTGGCTCAGTGTCTAAGACGCTGAGCTTGTCGATCGAAAGGTCGGTAGTTCAGCGGTTCTAATCCCTAGTGCCGTGTAACGGGGTGAGCTCCCGTGACTTGTCCCAGCTTCTGCCAACCTAGCAGTTCAAAAGCACGTAAAAAACGCAAGTAGAAAAATAGGGACCACCTTTGGTGGGAAGGGAACAGCGTTCCGTGCGCCTTTGGCGTTGAGTTGTGCCGGCCACATGACCACGGAGACGTCTTCAGACAGCGCTAGCTCTTCGGCTTTGAAACAGAGATGAGCACCGCCCCCTAGAGTCGGGAACGACTAGCACGTATGTGCAAGGGGAACCTCTACCTTTAACTGATACTACATCGGTGGTGGGTTGCTCCTGGTTCGCTCTGGTTCAGGCGAACCAGTAGCAGAGGCGGGAGGCTCTGCCCACCTGCCCAGACATCATCAAAAATGCTCTGGGTATGCGCAGAAGCGCCGCACGCTCGTGAAGCATGCCCGCATACTACCGATAGCGAACTGGTAGTGCCGGGATTTGAAACCCACTGCTGTACTGCACGCATCAGAGGTGGGTTTCAGCAGGTTCTGACCAGTTCTGCAGAACCGGTAGCAGAAATTTTGAGTAGTTCAGAGAACTGGTAGGAAAAATTCTGACTGGTCCCGCCCCCATCTATTCTCTGTCTCCCGAGTCTCAGCTGATTGGGAGGAAATGGGGATTTTGCAGTAACCTTCCCCTGCCATGCCCACCAAGCCACGTCCACCAAGCCATGCCACGCCCACCAAGCCACACCCACAGAACCGGTAATAAAAAAAATTTGAAATCCACCACTGCCTTGCATCACTCCTTTCTTTTAAGTTAAAGGAAGGGAGGCAGAGGTAACTTCTTCCTTTCTCAGTATTTAGTATTCCTTTTAAATCATTGCTCTGGAGAGGGTATTTATTCTAGAGAGGAAAGGTTCGAATCCCTCTTCAAACATACAAGACATACACCATTAATCCTTGTTTATCATGCTGATGCTTCTCAGAAAAACAGACCCTAATAAACAAACTTAGGTTAAATATTTGAAGTGTTTGTGCATGTTGCTTGCACCTCACAGCAGTTGAGAGCCAAGTTTTACATTTTGCACTGTCTGTTTATCCGGCGATGTACGATGCGTTTCCACATTATGCGGCTCCGCTCGAGAGTGACACGAGGGCTTCCAAACCCAACAAGTCAGGTTTGTCCCCGAGAAGAACAAATCGGAGACTGTCTCATCTGCAAGAGAAATTCTGAGGCAGCGCGTTGAACTCAAAAGGGCTGCTGGTTTCCTCCCCGACCTCGTACCAGGAACTGTTGATGCGCATGTTTATATGCCTCATAGAATACCACATCAAAATCAGGATACATCATTCATTCGTTACTCTCAGTAACTCTCTCCCCCACTTTTTCCTTTCTGACTGTGCAACTGGTAATAATAATAATAATTAGTAATTAATAATACTTACTAACCAGTGGTGGATTCCACATGTTCTTACTACCAATTCGCCCCACCCACACGCCTTCTGTGCATGCGCCTGGCCTCGAAAACATGGCTAAATAGGACGGCATTACGTCCAGGTGGGTAGGTGGGCCCACCCGTAGTCACCGCTACCAGTTTGGGCGAACCGGCTGAATAACACCTCTGTTACTAACTTATCAACGGCAGGGATTCACTTAACAAGGTTGCAAAATTAAGCAAAATTCACTTAACAAATGTCTCACTTAGCAACAGAAATTTTGGGCTCCGTTGTGGTTGTAAGTCCAGGACCACTTGTACAAGTAGAGATGGCCTCTTCTTGGCATATTAGGCAAGGGGTCACATCAAACCAAGAGGCCACCTTCTAATTTAATAGCGCAGGTGAGTCAGGCAAAAACTATTTCATTGGGAAAAATAATGTACCATGAACTGAAACTCTTAACTTCGCCGTAGGAAATTGCCCCATTGCAAGCTCCAACTACTAAACTGAACCTACAGCTTTCCCATACTGGGAGTATGTTACTGACGGTTCCAAGTTACAACGGCACAGGAAAAAAGTGACTTAGAATAGAATAGAATAACAGAGTTGGAAGGGACCTTGGAGGTCTTCTAGTCCAACCCCCTGCCCAGGCAGGAAACTCTACACCACTTCAGAGAAATGGTTATCCAACATCTTCATAAAAACTTCCAGTGTTAGAGCATTCACAACTTCTGGAGGCAAGTTGTTCCACTGATTAATTGTTCTAACTGTCAGGAAATTTCTCCTTAGTTCTAAGTTTCTTCTCTCCTTGATGATTTTCCACCCATTGCTTCTTGTCCTGCCCTCGGGTGCTTTGGAGAATAGGTGGACCCTCTCTTCTTTGTGGCAACCCCTGAGATATTGGAAGACTGCTATCATGTCTCCCCTACTCCTTCTCTTCATTATGACCATTATGACTTATGACCATTTTTCACACTTGCAACCGCTGCAGCATCCCCAAGGACACAGGGTCAAAATTTGGACGCTTGGCAACTGGGCCCATATTTATGACGGTTACCGTGTCCGGGAGTTGTGTGACCCCTTTTTGCAAACCTTCTGAAAAGCAAAGTCAATGGGGAAACAGATTCCCTTAACAACCATGTTGTTACTAACTTAACCACGGTGATTCATTTAATAACGGTGGCAAGAAAGGTCGTAAAATGTGGCAAAACCCACTTCACAACGCTGTTCCCTTCCCACCAAAGGTGGTCCCTATTTTTCTACTTGCATTTTTTATGTGCTTTCGAACTGCTAGGTTGGCAGAAGCTGGGACAAGTCATGGGAGCTCACCCATAGTTACGTGGCACTAGGGATTCGAACCGCTGAACTGCAGACCTTTCAATCGACATGCTCAGCGTCTTAGCCCCTGAGCCACCGTGTCACTAGACTAGACATACCCAGCTCCAGAGAGGGAAAGGGAAAGGGAAAGGGAAAGGGAGAGGGAGAGGGAGAGGGAGAGGGAGGGAGGGAGGGAGGGAGGGAGGGAGGGAGGAAGGAAGGAAGGAAGGAAGGAAGGACAGAGAAAGAAAGAAAGAAAGAAAGAAAGAAAGAAAGAAAGAAAGAAAGA
>WNWU01000044.1:7037174-7047449 GCA_012654045.1 Ptyas mucosa
CTCCTAGTGATTGACCTAAGGTCACCCTGCTGGCTTTCATGCCTAAAGTGGAATTAGAAGTAGAAGTAGAAATATCTAATTATCCATTTTACCACAGTAGCAAGAATAATCTACGCTCAGGATTGGAAAAATGATAATATATCATCCGAAGATAATCTGATTAGAAAAGTTTTGGAATGTGCGGAGATGGACAAATTAACAAAGGAGATACAAGAAGAAGAGGAAACAGAATAGTACTTAGTGTGGGAAAAATGGTATGAATCGTTGGAGGAGAAAGTTAAAAGGCAAGGAGAAATTAAATAATGGTCAAAATAGGAGTAGAAGTACAATTGTAGATATGAGGAAACAAAAATTGTAGAAATGAAAGTGTGTACACAGGTATTTTTATGTATATATGTAAATAAATAAATAAATATTAGAAGTATATGTATAAAAGATATAGTAGATCGAATCTCACCAAGGCTCAAGGTTGACTCAGCCTTCCATCCTTTCTAAGGTAGGTAAATTGAGGACCCAGTTTGTGGGGGCAATAAGCTGACTTTGTATAAAATATACAAAAGTATGAAGGCTATTGCTTAGCGCATTGTAAGCCGCCCTGAGTCTCCGGAGAAGGGCGGCATATAAATCAAATTTAAAGAAAAAAAGATATAGTAGAAATAAGGGAGGAAAAATGTATAAGTATGAAATTTTTGACTGATGCTAAACTGTTGAAACAGAAAAAGTGTTAAAGCTTTCTTTTTGGTTTTAAAAAAAGTTTAATTTAAAAAAAAAAGAAGAAGTAGAAATGGAGATGCCCACATGTGCAAACGAAGCATCTCTCGGATGCAACCATCTCCATATTCCAGTCAAACACCACATTACAGTAGGTCTCCAAACCTGGTAACTATAAGGCCTATGGATTTCAACTCCCAGAATTCCCCAGCGAGCTTCAAACTTTTAAATCGCCAAGTTTGGAGACCCCTGCGTTACAGCACATCAACCCTTTTAAAGGTCTGTGAACCTTCCGAATATACCTCCAGTTTTTGCTTTGCCTTCCATCACAAAACTGAATGCATGTAAGAAAATTCAATCCAAGGTTTTTTAAAAAAAAAGAGTCCCCAAAACATTCAGTTTATAAATGAAACTCTCTGCCAGGATTCTTGCTTGTTCACACTTGAGAAATGTTTTCTTATGTACAGCAGATAATAGAATTGCCAGCAATCCACTTCACAAGCAGTTGTAAATTGATTTTTTTGAATTAATCTTTAACTAAAAGCTAAACAGACCCATCTATGGCACAGAAAGAGAAACCGTTGCGGTGCTATTCATGTGAGCGTCTGTTCGTTTGCTGGAGCTAGAGTCCTCCATCAACGCCATAATCTTGAGTAGCAATGACCTTAGCTACTAGGCTACTTAGCAGCCATCGACATTATCTTTACCCTGCTTACTTGCTATAATGGTCAATCAAACGTGGCATTTTTGGCTAAGAGGGGATAGCTTGGGAGAGCTCCTTCCTAAAGTTGGAAGAACATTTTGTACGTTTCTCTCTCAAATGATCAGCTTTTTTACAAATTATCGAAGTAGATACACAGATTTCTACATTCTAACGGAATAACAGAGTTGGAAGGGACCTCGGAGGTCTTCTAGTCCAACCCCCGGCTCAAACAGGAGATCCTACCATTCCAGACATGTGGCTTTTCTTCAGTGCCTCCAGTGATGGAGCGGCGATGGCTTCTGAAGACAGCCCGGCTGGTTAATTGTTCTCACTATACGCAACTTAAGACGACAATTGAACCCCAACTTTTTGTTGCCAACTGAAACGTTTGTTCAGTAAATTTTACCCCATTTTACGACCCTTCTTGCCGCGTTAAGGGAATCGCTGCGGTTGCTAAATTAGTAAGACGGTTGTTAAATGAATCTGACTTCCCCACTGAGTTTGCTTTGTCAGAAGGTGGCAAAAGGGACAGTGCAACCGTCAGAAATAATGAGTAATTATAACCAAAATAGGTCTATTTGAATAGAATGTCTGACTCACAAACCCCTTAAGAACTGATTACAAATATAAAATTGTTTTAAAAACTATTGGAAATCTATGGCCCGAATTCTAACCGAATTCTATGACGCTTGTTGCGAAGGTCTGACCACAAAGTCCACGGGGAGCCCCGATTCACTTAACAACTGTGTCACTAACTGAACTGCAAGAGATTCACTTAAGCACGGGCGGCAAGCAAGGCCATAAAATGGAGCAAACCCCGCTTAACGACTGTTTTGCTTAGCAACAGAAATTTTGGTCGAAAGTGAAGGACCAGCTGTATTCAATGACCAACTTTTAGGCAGCTTATTGCTGACCTTCTCACCGACCAAAAATAATGCTGGGCTCTTAATGCTGTGACAATCATAATAACAATTTCCCTGGGGGGGGGGGGGGAGCAGAACTTGAAAAACAAAACAATATATTTACACTCATCGTTTCTCGAGGCGATCACTTCGCGGAATAAGATCGCAAATGTTTTGAAGTTGCGTTTGATTTTCAACAAATACGTTGACTTGAAATGCAATTTTCCAGCAACGGGGGAAGGAAGGTGGGTGAGGGGAGATTCTCAGGAAGCTTTCTGGGTGATGTTCAAGGCTGAACATCAGTGGTGGGATTAACAACCGGTTCAGTAAGCGCGCACTTCGCGCTGAAAATCAAGCATTTAGAAGCTCAGCTGCTTACCTTCCACCTCAGCAACGGTAAGTAGAATAGCGAGAGGGAAATCAGCTGCGCTGCGCAATTGAGATGAGCTAGAAAGCAGGAAATAAAGGACAGGATAGGGCGGATGGGAAGGGCCAGCTGATTGTTGGAGCTACCAGTTCGCCGGAACCAGTCTGAACCGGCTGAATACCACCCCTGGTTCTATGCAACAATAATTCTGCTTCTACAGGTACTCCTTCACTTACAACAGTTCATTTATGACCCTTCGAAGTTACAACGGCACTGAAAAAAGGGATTTATGAACGTTTTTCACACTTACCACCATTTTAGCATCCCTATGATCCTGTGATTTACCAATGCTTACCAACTGACTCATGTTTATGACGGTCGCATTGTCCCAGCGTCGTATCATCCCCTTTTTGCGACCTTGTGAGTGGTACAAGTCAACGGGGGAAGCCAGATTCGCATCACAACCTTGTGACTAAGTTAACAAAGGCAACGATTCGCTTAACAACGGTGGCAAGAAAAGTCGTAAAATGCGGCAAAACTCCCATAACAAATGTTTCACTTAGCAACATGAATTTTGGGCTCAGTTGTGGTCGTAACTCAAGGACTATCTGTATAGGTAGTCCTCATCTTACAACCATTTGTTCAGTGACCATTCGGAGTTACAACGGCATAAAAAAAGTGGCATATGAGCCGTGGTGGCGCAGTGGTTGGAGCGCAGTATTGCAGGCTATTTCTGCTGACTGCCGGCTGCCTGCAATTTGGCAGTTTGAATCCCATCCAGGCTCAAGGTTGACTCAGCCTTCCATCCTTCCGAGTGGGGTAAAAGGAGGACCCAGATTGTTGGGGGCAAGAGGCTGACTCTGTAAACCGCTTAGAGAGGGCTGTAAAGCACTGTGAAGTGGTATATAGGTCTAAGTGCTATTGCTATTGTTCACATGAATGACCACTGCGGCGTCCCCGTAGTCATGTGATCAAAATTTGGCAGCTTGACAACTGTGTGTATTTATGACAACTGCAATGTCCTGAGGTCATGCGATCACCATTTGAAACCAAAGTCAAAGGAAGAAGTCACATTCGTTTAACGACTGCAGTGATTCACTTAACAACTATAAAGGGGGGGGGGTTGCAACTCACTCAACCATTGCCTGGCTCAGCAACAGACATTTGAGGCTCAGCTGTGGTCATAACTCAAGGACTAGCTGCCCCCTGCTTTCTTCATGGCAGTGGAAGACGCCCAAACTGAAGATCAGTTTGAGAGATGGCGATTGGCCTGAACACATCTAGCAAATCCTCGCAAATTTTAATCTCAATCTTTTCCATCTAATCCAGCTTCCTACAAATTCAAATTTATTTCTTCGAGTAGAGCTGGAAGGGACCTTGGAGGTCTTCTAGTCCCATGATGGCGAACCTATGGCACGGGTGCCACAGGTGGCACGCGGAGCCGTATCAGTGGGCACGCGAGCTCAGCTCCGGCACGCATGTGTGCGCCAGCCAGCTGATTTTTGGGCCTTCTGGGCCCACCAGAAGTTAGGAAACACACAGTTTCTGGCCTCCAGAGGGCCTCTGGGGGGGTGAGGAAGGTCGTTTTTGCCCTCCCCAGGCTCCTAGAAAGGCTCTGGAACCTGGGCAGAGCAAAAAACGGGACTACAGGGCCATCACGTGCCAAAAGTGGGGGGAGCACGCGGGGGCGGGGCGCATAGAATTATGGATGTGGGCACACTTGCATGTGACCCCACCATGCTCCCCCCGCTTTTGGCACGCGATGGCAAAAAGGTTAGCCATCACTGTTCTAGTCCAATCCCCTGCTCGAGGAGGAGACTGTATATCATTTCAGACAGATGGCTGTCCAGCCTCTTCTTAAAAACCTCCAGTGATGTGAGCCCCCACAACTTGTAGTGGCAAGCTGTTCCACTGGTTAATTGTCCTCACTGCTAGGAAGTTTCTCCTTAGTTGCAGGTTGCTTCTCTCTTTGATTAGTTTCCATCCGTTGTTTCTTGTCTTGCCTTCTGGTGCTTTGGAGAATAATTTGACCCCCTCTTCTCTGTGGCAGCCCCTCAAATACTGGAATACTGCTGTCATGTCCCCTCTAAGCCCTTCTTTTCCAAACTGACCCAACAAAAGATCTGAGGGAATCTTCAAAAGTTGAATAGAATCACACATTTCCTACGCTGGTCAGAGACCAAAGAAAGCACTTCGGATCCTTGCATTCGTCCCCTCTCATTTCAGCCAGTGTTGATTTCACTAGGGATGCAAATTGGTTTTTATTCTGGAATCACTGAACGATTCAATCCCGGAGGAAGGCTTTAGCTGCAGGCAACAGCTCCTGTTTTCAAACGTTCACAAGCAAAGTTGCTGTCTTGGAAAAAAACAAGAGATTGCCTCCATTTCCCCAAGACTTTAAAAATGTATAGCAGGGTTATTTTTTAAAAAAATATATAAAAATAAAAATAAAAATAAAAATAAAAATAAAAATAAAATAAAATAAAATAAAATAAAATAAAATAAAATAATAAAATAAAATAAATAAAAATAAATAAATAAAATAAAATAAAATAAAATAACATCTGAATTTAGATATCTCCATGACATTGCACCTGTGCTAGTATAAAACATTTTGTGGGTAAAGATCTGAGCATGTTTTTTCTACCCAGTTCCTTTCCATCAAATTGAACTATATGTGCAGCCTAACAATAGCTCAATTGTTGTCTAAGGACTGGGCACCCAGGGAAACAATGATTTGTCTTTTTTCTTCTCCCCCCCCCCCCAAAGTAAAATTAAAACAATAGAGGAGGGGGGGGTGGAAGTCATTTCAGGAAGAAACAAAAAGCTTGGATCCTCCCACCCACAATACGTGAATCGAAGATTTTCAAGACTGGAGTTTTGAAAATGATGGATCATATATTTCCTGAATGCAGCCCCCTCCACTAGATAAGCGATACGCAGGTTGTCCCAAAGGTGCATTTTCAAAAGGGAACTGGACTTCATAGTTTTTCCTTGAAGACGTTTTGCTTCTCTTCCAAGAAGCTTCTTCCGTTCTGAGTCAGAGCTGAAGAAGCTTCTTGGATGAGAAGTGAAACGTCTTCAAGGAAAAAACAGGAAGCCCAGTTCCCTTTTGGAAAAAAGCACCTTTGGGACAACCGTGGCTGAGAATCTCCATAGATATTTAATACGCAGGTTGTTACATTCAAATAATTATAATCATTTATGATTGTATATATAATGGTTATACACTGTATATATACAAAAAGGTCGCAGTGTCCTGGGGGGGGGCAGGTGATCCCCTTCAGACAAGCAATGGGGAAGCCAAATTCCTTTAACAACCGTGTTACTCATTTAACAACTTCAGCCATTCCACTTAACACACGTGGTGAGAAAACAACGTCACTAACTTAACCACGGCAGCAATTCACTTAACAAACATGGCAAGAAAAGAAAACGGGGCAAAACCTGCTTAACAAATTTCTCACTTAGCAACATAAACTTTGGGGTCATTTGTGGTCAGAAGTTGAGGACCAGCTGTATATCATACTCGCCCATACGCATCGATCAGCTGTGGATTTATCTGTGGCCAGGATAATATCTGCCTGGTGCCCTGGCTAAAGTATGAACTCCTTCCTTCTCCAAACATATTTGCCCCACGTGATCAGGTAGTTAGGTTATTTCTGGCTTCTGGAGTCACCGAGGGACGCGCTCCAATTGTACAAAAACAGGGAGCCAACTGACTTATAAACACTGGATGTCACACCGAGCAATATTCTGGGCGCATTTTTTTTTTAAACTCCTTGAAGGGCACCGAAATCTCCCCGAGACGCCTGCCTACAACCAAGGCTGTTGTTTTCTTCCTCTCGAGAGCCCATTTAAATCGCATTATAAAATGCAACCATGCGCTACAGCTACCCATTCTTCACCCGGGTTCATTTAAGGTCCCCTTGTTGTTTGTTTTGGCTGAAAGGCGCCAGCGTCCGTGTTTATGAAAAACGGGTTACGTTTTTTTGGCACGGGGATCCTTCCTGCGGAATCCGTGCCCTTTTTGGAAAACGCTTCGGCTTACCTTCAGATTCTGCATTTTCTACTCCCTGAGATTCTCGCACCCATTAAATGATTTTGCTTTATGCATCGGGATTCTTTCCTATCAGAGAAACACCGGCTGCCCGATTTGCAAAATATCCTAAAAAGAAGGATTTTAAGCTGGGAGCAAAACGCTATTTGAAAACCTCAGAGCCAAACCTCAAGGAGGTCCTTAAATGCACCAAGTCAAACCTTTAGCCCTACTCTTTTAAGGTTTCTCAGAACTCTTGACAAAAGAATAACGAAACTTTATAGGAATATTCCAAAGGACAAAAACCTAGGAGGAAAATAAGAGCGACAACCTAGTGTTCAAAGCTACCAGCCACACACTTTTCCAAGGTCACTCAGCCAGCATGACGAAGCAAAGCACCGAAACTACTTTCAAGACAGCCCTGATAATTAAATGTTATAGTATCGGCAATTATCCTGCCTGTATCAGGATAACTGGGGAACACAAGATACCTCCAGTGAAAACTTACCATTTGGGGGGGGGAGAAAAAAATCAGATCACGATTAAGAAAAAGTCACTTTCTTTTCTTAAAATCCCCAGCCCTGTTCGTCCTTAAATGATAAACACGGCTATCTTCCATGCCTCCTTTGTTTTGGGGGTTGTTGTTGTTGTTGTTGTTGTTTGCTTCACCTTGCTTACAATAAAATTGGAGTGTAGCGGAAAGAGATAGGAAAGGCATAACTTAAAAGAAACACAGGCAGTCCTCTACTTACAACGCTTCACTTAGTAACCATTTGAAGTTACAGCCGTTTGAAGTTATGGTCGTTTTTCACACTTACAACCATTGCAGCATTCCCCCACGGTCACATGATCAGTTAAATTCAGCTAGAACAATTAATCAGTGGAACAACTTGCCTCCAGAAGTTGTGAATGCTCCAACACTGGAAGTTTTCAAGATGAGATTGGATAACCATTTGTATGAAATAGCTTAGGGTTTCCTGCCTAAGCAGGGGGTTGGACTAGAAGACCTCCAAGGTCTCTTCCAATTCTGTTCTGCTCTGCTCTGCTCTGCTCCGCTTCGCTCCGTTCCCATCCTGATGCTTGGCAACTAGCTCACATTTATGACGGTCGCAGTATCCTGGGGTCATGTGATCCCCTTTTGGGACCTTCTGATAAGCAAAGTCAATGGGGAAGCCAGATTCGCTTACCAGCCAATGTGGCTAACTTATCAACTGCTGTGGTTCGCTTAACAGCTGAGACAAGAAAGGATGTAAAACGGGGCAAAACTCACTTAAACGTCTCACTTAGCAACGGAAATGTTGGGCTCAGTTGTGGCCGTAAGAAGAGGACTACTTGCAGTTTCTAGCATGAGCAGTGCTTGGCCTCCAAGCCCATCGATGTTACAAGTCTGCAGTGGCCTGGCTCTATTAAGGAACAGGAGCCGCGTGAAGGTTTTCCATTGCAGAATAACAGAGTTGTGAGGGACCCTATAGGTCATCTAGTCCAACCCTTCGCCCAAGCAGGAGACCCTACACCATTCCTAAGTTAAGAAGAAAAACACTGAAGCAAATTACATTGGTAGATGGCCATTATTCATAACAACTAGACTCAGGAGAGGAAGTAAGCAGAGAATCACATAACTTCATGATTTGTGCTTCTGTACAAATACACACACTCTCCCCCCCCCCCCCCCGACTTCCCTTATTGACACCAATTTAAATGGCCTCTTTACTGATAGAAGAAAGAAAAGGAATGGATGAGAGATTTGAACCTCCGTGGAGGAGTGTATCCTTTGCATTCAAGAACAGAGCTACCGTACTTTGGTCGCATGGTTAAGGCACCAGGCTACAAAGCAGGAAGTTGTGAGTTCTCACCTTAAAGCAGTGGTGAAATCCAATTTTTTTTTACTACCGGTTCCATGGGCGTGGCTTGGTGGACATGGTGTGGCGGGGGTGTCAGGGGAAGGATACTGCAAAATCTCCATTCCCACCCCACTCCAGGGGAAGGATACTGCAAAATCTCCATTCCCACCACACTCTGGGCCCAGCCAGAGGTGGTATGTGCCGGATATCCAAACTGCTCAAAAATTCCGCTACCGGTTCTCTGAACTGCTCAAAATTTCCAATACCGGTTCTCCAGATCCTGTCAGAACCTGCTGGATTTCACCCCTGCCTTAAAGTCATGAAAGACTTTGGGCCAGTTACTCTCTCTCAGCCCAACTCCCCTCACAGGGTTGTTATGGGGAACAATTGCATGAGGAAGGTGTGTTGGAAGGAAGGAAGGAAGGAAGGAAGGTGTGTTGGAAGGAAGGAAGGAAGGAAGGAAGGAAGGAAGGAAGGAAGGAAGGAAGGAAGGAAGGAAGGAAGGAAAGACGGGGAGGGAGGGAGGGAGGGAAGGGAAGGGAAGGGAAGGGAAGGGAAGGGAAGGGAAGGGAAGGGAGAGGGAGAGGGAGAGGGAGAGGGAGAGGGAGAGGGGGTCAGACTTAATCATCTCCAGGTAAGGCTGACCAATAATCTGAATTTGGACAATGACAATTTTCTCCCATTTCCACGAGACTTGAATCAAGGGCAGTCTTTAGGGCAGGATTCGGCAGCCTGTCAAGCATTGGATCAGATTCAGTCTCTTGAATAGAGCCAAATTGTGTTATCCCGCTTGTAAAATCGGAACTTCACGACTGCCCTTCAACGAAGCCACCCGATTGTAGTACGTTTCTTTCTTGCATTTTGTTTGTACCCCTTTTTATTTTTGATGCGCTTCTATCGGTAACTGGGTCTGCAAGCGTAGTAAAAATTCTAGTCTGTTTTGTATGCCCCAATGGTGAGGGGCAGGAGTAGGGAACTAGAGCCCCCTTTATGACCTGCGGACTTCAACTCCCAGAACTCCTGAGCCAGCCATGGGAATTCTGGGAGTTGAAGTCCACGGGTCATAGTTGCCCACCCCTGGCTTAAAGTTGACAGGAATAAGAAAAGTCGCCATTTAAGAGGCCGATAAAAGTCCTGCAGAAGGAGGAAGGAGGAACTGCGTCTACGAAGCATTTTTTTTATCCTTCAGCCTTTAATTACGGAGGATAAAAACTCAGGCGGAAGACAAATGCCGATATTGCCATGTTCCCTGAAGCTCAAATGGGCACGCACATTAAGAAGACACACAAGTCACAGGATGTTCCCGAGTAACAATGCCTTAGGGCCAGCAGCTCAAACTTTTGAACTTCCTCCATTAAACAACATCCATAGATACAGAAAAATCTATGTTCTCCGCCGAGGACACAAAACATCCACAGCTTCCTGTTAAGGCGCAGAACATGCCATTTCGATTGTGTAGCAAAACGGTCCCTTTTCCCACTCACCTCCACACACACCCCACCCCCGGTTCTCTGCGCTATTTCATTCCAGTTGATAGCTACCAAAATGCAAAGCTACTAACCTGAGCAGACGTTAAGGAGATAGGATTTAAAGGCACCAGATTACAAAGCAGGAAGCTCAGGAGTTCTAGTCCTGCCTTAGGCATGAAAGCCAACTGGGTGACTCTGGGCCAATCACCAGGAGACAGTGAGTTCTAGTGTCCCCCGTCCTCG
>WNWU01000044.1:7051428-7069979 GCA_012654045.1 Ptyas mucosa
ACACACACACACACACACACACACACACTGCACTATACAACAAACCCTAAGTAGCAACTATATTTAATTTGCTACCAACACAGTCCCCCACAACTCTACATAGAAATGCCCTCATTTATGTCAAAGGCTTATCTTTACCAATCCTGCTTTCTCCATTTAACAAGAGAATCCCCCCCCCTCCTTTAAAGTGTGAGTCTTCCAAACAAATAAACACAAATAAACACAACAGCGGAAGATGGAAACAACTCATAAACTATCTGACGATTCACAGCTGACTTCCATTATCCTGTTGGACCTGTGCATTTCTCCCTCTTCATTTATTTAATTTTTGAGAAAAGGACTGGGGTATGTCTAGCCATATGAGGACCAGGGGTGGCAGGATAGCAGGGTTCCAAGAGGGAGGGGGTGAGTGGGGGGGGGGTCAGGCTATTTTCCAAAGCACCAGAAGGCAAGACAGGAAACAATGGATGGAAACTAACCAAGGAGAGAAGCAACCTGGAAATAAGGAAAAAATTTCCTAACAGTGAGAACAATTAATCAGTGGAACGGTTTTGCCTTCAGAAGCTGTGGGTGCTCCAATGCTCCACCGCTGGAGGTTTTTAAGAAGAAACTGGACATCCTTTTGTCAGAAATGGGATAGGGCAGTGTTTCTCAACCTTGGAAGCTTGAAGATGGGTGGACTTCAACTCCCAGAATCCCCCAGCCAGTGTTGAGAAACACTGGGATAGGGTCTCCTGCTTGAGCAAGGGGTTTACTAGAAGACCTCCAAGGTCCCTTCCAGCTCTGTTATTCTGTAATAAATGGCCCTTTCTCCAGCATTAAACCTTCAAAATGACTAAACTCCCATGGTCCAACCTAGTAAGAACCTTCCCACCAATACTGGTCATCCTCCATCCTCCTGCCCACCTTTATCCAGGCTTTCCTCTTCTCCCACTCCCCACTCCTTGTGATGGTTTTACGCACTGCTTCCTAGAATGTGCATCCAGTTGGAAACTAAAACAGCTGCAGAGCAGGAGGCCCCGTGCAATTCACTCCCTCTACCAGCCAGCCCCCCCCCCCCCCAGACACGACTCTCCGAAGTGCAACCATACACAATCTTTGCCTCGGGAGCCTCTCTGGTGCCTCAGCAAACAGTTGTGTTTACTGCATCAGGCGGGGACAGATTTTAACCCGTTCTTTTCCTTCCAAAAACGCCCTACGTGTCCCCTTCCCATTCTATGGGGAGCAAAGAACGAGCAAGGATTGTAGTAGAATTTCCAGCTGAGGTTAGAATGTTAGACTAAAGGTGGAAGGGACCTTGGAGGTCTTCTAGTCCAACCCCCTCCTCAAGCAGGAGACCCTGTACCATCTCAGACAAGTGGTTGTCCAGTCTCTTCTTAAAAACCGCCAGTGATGGAAACCCCACAACTTCTAGTGGCAAGAGGTTCCTCTGGTTAATTGTCCTCCCTGCTAGGAAGTTTCTCCTTAATTCCAGGTTCCTTCTCTCCTTGATGAGTTTCCATCCAACACAACTGAGCACAAAATTTACATTGGTAAGCGAGACGTTTATTAAGCGGACTTAGCTCCATTTTACGACCTTCCTTATTTATTTTATTAGTCATATTTCTATGCCGCCCACGCTCCGAGGACTCTGGGCGGCTTACACCAAAGACAGTATACTAAATAGTATATTGCCCCCAACAATCTGGGTCCTCATTTTACCCACCTCGGAAGGATGGAAGGCTGAGTCAACCTTGAGCCGGTGAGATTTGACCCGCTGATCTGCTGAACTAGCAGTCAGCTGAAGTAGCTGCAGTACTGCACTCTAACCACTGCGACACCTCGGCACCACCTAACCCTTGCCACCGTTGTTAAGGGAACCGCTGCAGTCATTTACACGGTTGTTAAGTGAATCCGGCTTCCCCATTGACGTTGCTCGTCAGAAGGTCGCAAAAGCGGATCACACGATCCCAGGACCCGCTAACCGTCAAAAATATGAACCAGTTGCCAAGCATCTGAATTTTGATCACGCGACCATGGGTACGTTGCACGGTCCGTAAGTGTGGGAAAAAAGGGTCCTAAGTCCCTTTTTTCAATGCCGTAGTAACTGGGAACGGTCACTAAATGAACTGTTGTAAGTCGAGGACTACCTGTATATATACAGCAGGGGTGTCAAAGTCGTGGGCCGGATGCGTCACTTGCTGACTCCGCCCCCCCCTCCGGTTTAGCAAAAGGGGGGGAACTCCCGATACGTCATGTGACGCTGTTGTGATGACAAGCGTTTGACACCCCCGTTATAAAGAAGGCAATGCCTGCAAGTTTTTACAATTCCTTATCAAGCCTGCTGTTATCAGCAACGGGGCCTTTGATAAGCTTCTTGGTTGACTTTCACCATAAACATGAAGGCAAGCACATGCGCCGATGGGTGGGAACGGAAGCAGCACCGTGCCCTCCACAACACCCTGGACCTCTGCAGGTGAACAGGGAAACACCTGCTTCTTTTCTTAGATCCACGTGCTCACGTGCTACTTACCGCTGTAGAATCCTGTGCGGGAAAACATGACTGTGTAAACACGATGTGGAAGAATAACCATTTAAGACAGGGGTCTCCAACCTTGGAGACCCCTGGTTTAAGAGACAGGCGGAGGACTCGTTTAACCATTTCAAAATCGGGGATTTTTCCACATCTCAACCTGAAGAGAAGGTGAAGCTAGCCTACACAAACTATGAAGGATTATCCCAATTTATTTACGGGTTTCATTAATCAAGCAATCAGAATGGAGCTGGAAGGGACCTTGAAGGTGGCCTAATCTAACCCCGTTAAATCAGGAGACCCTATGCCCGTGACGGTGAACCTATGGCACGCGTGCCACAGGTGGCACACGGAGCCATATCTGTGAGCATGCGAGCGTTGCCCTAGCTCAGCTCCAGCGCGCATGCACATGCCGGCCAGCTGATTTTCAGGCCCACCGGAAGTCAGGAAACGGGCCGTTTCCAGCCTCCAGAGGGCGTCCAGGAGGTGGGGAAGGCCGTTTTCGCCCTCCACAGGCTCCTAGAGAGCCTCTGGAGCCTGGGGAGGGTGAAAAACGGGCCTATCTGGGCCACCATGCCATCACGTACCAAAAGCAGGGGGAACGCGGCAGGGCAAGGGTGCATGCACAGGGGGGCAGGGCACATTGATTTATGGGTGTGGGCAGGCACGCGTGTGTGCGACAACCCCCCCACCGCACTCCCACCGCTTTTGACACGCGACAGCAAAAAGGTTAGCCATCACCGCCCTATGCCATTTCAGACAAGTGACTGTCCAGCCCCTTCTTAAAAACCTCGAGTGATGGAGCACCCACAACTTCTGTGGCAAGCAGTTCCACTGGTTAATTGTTCTCACTGTTAGGAAGTTTCTTCTTAATTCCAGGTTGCTTCTCTCCTTGATTAGTTTCTATCCGTTGTTTCTTGTCTTGCCTTCTTCTGGTGCTTTGGAAAATAGTCTGACCCGCCCTTTTCTCTGTGGCAGCCCCTCAAATACTGGAAGACTGCTATCATGTCACCCCTAATCCTTCTTTTCTCTAGACTAGCCATACCCAGTTCCTACAGCCTTTCTTCCTATGTTTTCATCTCCAGGCCTTTAAGTTATCAATAAAATGAATAAACTAAAATTATCCCACTGAACTCTGAAGCAAAACAGAAAAAGGGGAAGGGATCCAGGGTCAAAGAGCAGATCAACATTAGATCCCCAATTCCTACCGGCACCACACATCAACCTGCAAACGGTTCTTTAAAACAGTTTGCATGATTTTGCTCGAGCCAATTTGTTGTCAACAGAGTCGAAACTCTTAATAGGATTACCTGAACAAATCCTGCAGACCATTTTCATCAGCTCACCACCCTTAACAGGGCTGGGAGGGGAAAAGATGTTGCATTTAAGACCCATCTGTTTCCTCGCCCCCTTTTCTCCCACCCACTCTGCTCGTAAGTCAACAAAAACGATGAGGGGGGGCTGGAGGCTAAAACGTATGAAAATGGGTTACATGAATTGAGTATGTCTAGTCTA
Organism: Ptyas mucosa; assembly: GCA_012654045.1. Taxonomy (NCBI): domain Eukaryota; kingdom Metazoa; phylum Chordata; class Lepidosauria; order Squamata; family Colubridae; genus Ptyas; species Ptyas mucosa. Next base: position 7,055,456 of record WNWU01000044.1, read on the forward strand.
GTGAAAAACAGGACGGGGGGCGACATGATAGCAGTGTTGCAATATCTCAGGGGCTGCCACAAAGAAGAGGGGGGTCAGCCTATTTTCCAAAGCATCAGAAGGCAAGAGAAAAAAGCAATGGGTGGAAACTGATCAAGGAAAGAAGCAACCTAGAACTAAGGAGAAATTTCCTGATGGTGAGAGCAACCACCCAGTGGAACTGGTTGCCACCAGAAGTTGTGGGTGCTCCGTCACTGGAGGCTTTTAAGAAGAGACTGGACAGTCGTTTGTCTGAAATGGGGTAAGGGTCTCCTGCTTGAGCAGGCGGTTGGATTAGAACAGGGGTCTGCAACCTTAAACACTCAAAGAGCCATTTGGACCCGTTTCCCACAGAAAAGAAAACACCGGGAGCCACAAAACTCTTCCGGTGCCTTACTATTTCTTGAGCGGCCACAAAGCTAACATATGTAGTTGAATTAAATGTTCTGTTTTCTTCTGAAACTTTTCTTCTCTTGGATTTATCCATGGTTGGCCTACCGGGGGTTATAAAGCTCAATAAATCGGGTGTCGCACATTGGAGGTTGTGACGCATATTTTGAGTGACAAGGAGCCGCAGCAGAGGGGTGAAAGAGCCACATGCGGCTCCAGAGCCACAGATTGCTGACCCCTGGATTAGAAGACCCCACCCCAAAGGTCCCTTCCAACTCTATTCTGATAGACTGATTGACCTGCAAGGTCCCTTCCAACTGTTATACGGTGACCATTCAGAGTTACAAGAGCAATGAAAAAGTTCTGACCATTTTTCATACTTACAACTGTTGCCGCCTCCCCACCGTCACATGATCAAAATCCAGGTGCTTGGCAACTGGCATGTATTTATGACGGTTGCAGTGTCCCAAGGTCACATGATCAGCATTTGTAACCTTAGCGGGCTCCCCGACAAGCAAAATCAATGGGAGAAGGCCAGATTCGCTCAATGACCATGTTAACAACTGCATTGATTCACTCAGCCATGGTGGCGAAAAGGTCTGTAAAACAGGGCAAAACTCACTTAACGCCAAACTCCCTGAGGTCCGAAAGGTTGGTGATCCCTGGACTAGAAGAGCTTCGAGGTCCCTTCCAACTCTATTATTCTGTCTTCGCTGCGAGCCATCCCAAAAGCGATCTTTCTCTATTCTGCTCTAAGGTCAGGAACGTGCTACTCTAAATAATCCTGAAACAGGTGCACCGGCGTGGGCTATGAAATCATCAGCATACCCTCAGCATGACTTCAGTGCAGAAAGATCCGTCAAGGGCTTTGAAAGGAATCTTTTTTGGAGCCCAGAAGTCCACTTAAGAAGGAAGACGGATGAAGTGCAACGTGTCCCTTCAGAACAGTGATCCCTCCCGCCCTCTTACCTCTTGTATAAACTTCAACACTTTCTAAGGTTTTCCAGACTCAAATTTAACTTTAGTGGTCAGAGAGAATAATATACCCCGGTTTCCCGAAAATAAGACATCCCTTGATAATAAGCCCAATCGGGCTTTTGAGCGCATGCGCTCAAATAAGCACCCCCCCAAATAAACCCTCCCCAAAAATATTTAAATACATGCACAGCCGGTCCCCGCCATTTCTTCTGGTTAGGGCAGGGGTCTGCAACCTTAAACACTCAAAGAGCCATTTGGACCCATTTCCCACAAAAAAGAAAACACCGGGAGCCACAAAACGTTTCCTGTGCCTGACTATTTCTTGAGCAGCCACAAAACTAGCATATGTAGTTGAATTAAAAGTTCTGTTTTCTTCTGAAACTTTTCTTTTCTTGGATTTATTCATGGTTGCCCTGCTGGGGGTTGAAAATCTCAATAAATCACGTGCCGGCGGGTGTCGCACATTGGCGGTTGTGACGCATATTTTGAGTGACAGGGAGCCGCAGCAGAGGGGTGAAAGAGCCACATGCGGCTCCAGAGCCACAGGTTGCTGACCCCTGAGTTAGGGTTAGGGAGACAGAGCTGGAAATCAGGTAAGATGGCAATAGGAGCCCCATCTTGCTCCTTGTGCCCCAAAATAATAAGACCGCCCTGAAACTAAGGCCAAGCGTTTATTTCAGGATTCAAAAAAATATAAGACAGGGTCTTATTTTCGGGGAAACACAGTATCAGGGGTGCAAAATTTTGAGCCTATTATTCCCCTTTTTCAAGAGATTTGTGTTGAAGCTTTAAGCTGAATGTTTATCAAACAGATTGAAATGTCTCTGTCTCAACAGATGAATAAAGCTTAGCTACACCTCAACGTACAACAGTTGTGTTGTGACCGTTTGAACGTAACAACCGCACTGGGAAAAAAACCCAACTTATGACCGTTTTTCACACTTACAACCGTTAAGAGTATCGGCATGGTCCTGCGATCAAAACTCAAAATACTTGGCAACTGACTCGTCTTTACAACCATGGTTCATTTCATCACCTTTTTGCGACTTTCTGACGAGCAAAGATGGTGGGGGACGCCAAATTCACTTAACAACTGCACTGGTTCATTTACCAACTGCGGCACGCAAGGTCGTAAAATGGGGCACAGCGCACTTAACCAAATGTCCCGCTCAGCAACAGGAAGCCGGGGCTCACTTGTGGTCGTAAGTCGACGGCTACCTGTATATCTGAAATTAGGCCCTTTAAGAACCAGTTGCAACATCTCAGATGGAAGTCTAATTACTCATTAGAGCTTAAGAGATAAGCTTAGCAGAGACAACCTGTGTCAACTGCTGGAAACCCTCTGTAGCAAGTCATAACAGCACTTGAGGAAAATCAGATAAATTCTTACACTCCAAACATGAATTGAACAAGCCGTAAGAGAATGTAAACACGGGAGATGCGCCGTGCGCTCCAATTCCCTTTCTCTTCTTCCCTCGGAAAAGGGAGATGAAATGGGACTGACTCGGTTATCTTTAATGGACAATGCATTACGCTTTCTTGATACGCACTGCAAACAGCCTGCCTACTGCAGAGGGATTGAGGTAAACCTCTACAGCAGGGGTGTCAAACTCAAGGCCCTTAGATGTAGCCAGCGGAGCCGCCCTGGAAACAGCAAAGGACTGGTCCGCGGTGCCTCTGCCAGAGAAAACGGAGCTCGGGAAGGCCGCGTGTGGCTCTCCCAAGCTCCATTTTTGCTGGCAGAGGGTTGCAGGAGGCCATCGCAGTCGAAAACGGAGCTCGGGAGCCCGTTTTCGCTGGCAGAGCGCTCGGGCCTCCGGACCCCCCCCCCCCCCGTCATGAGTAACACCAAACTGGCCACGGCCACCCTGGGCACACCCACCCTGGCCACGCCCCCTCCCCCTGAGGTCAAACCCAACCCTGATGCGGCCCTCAATGAACTGAAGTTTGAAAACCCTGCTCTACGGGGAAGGCGTCGATGGTCACTTTTTCAAGCTGTGGTTAAACCAACTCAACAGAACCCGACATAATTATGATTATTGGTAGGAATCAAAATAGGGGGAAAAAAACCAAACGTCTGCACATTTCAGGAGGCAACTGGATTCTCTATTTTTTTTTTTCTTTGAAGACTTTTCGCTTCTCATCTAAGAAGCTTCTTCAGCTCTGACTGGATGGTGGGGAATGGAAGGATTGATATGCAGACAAGGAATATCAATCCTTCCATTCCTCACCATCCAAGTGAGAGCTGAAGAAGCTTCTTAGATGAGAAGCGAAACGTCTTCGAAGAAGAAACGAAAGAAGTCCAGTTGCCTCCTGAAAAAAACACATTTGGGGCAACCAGGATCTGGATGGCTGAGGATCTCTACACATTCAGGACCCTGCATCCATATCTCCGGTGTGGTCTTCAAAACCCTCCAGATGTGTTCCTTTATCACAATCATCATTTTGAAGTCAGGCAGTCCTTGACTTACAACCACAATAATAATATAATAATAATAATAATTTAATTTGTATCCCGCCCTTCTCCCAGAAGGGACTCAGGGCGGTGGACAGCCAGAATTAAAATCCATACAATACAAAAATTAAGATAAATTAAAAGATATTAAATCAATCGGCCTCCCAATTTAAAACCCCAAGTCTATAAAATTCAAAATCCCAATTTAAAACCATTTAAGTTAGGCCAGCTTGCTGGAATAAGTAAGTCTTCAAGGCTTTGCGGAAGGTACGAAGGTCCGGGATCAGTCTTATTCCAGGAGGTAGCTCATTCCATAGGGCGGGTGCCCCCACAGAGAAGGCTCTCCCCCTGGGGGCCGCCAGCCGACATTGCTTGACTGACGGCACCCTGAGGAGGCCCTCTCTGTGAGAGCGTATTGGCCAGTGGGAGGTTATCGGTAGCAGCAGGCGGTCTCGTAAGTACCCTGGCCCTAAGCCATGGAGCGCTTTAAAGGTGAGGACCAATACCTTAAAGCGCACCCAGAAGACCAACGGGAGCCAATGCAGCTCGTGCAGGAGAGGCGTTACATGGGAGCGCCCCGTCGCTCCCATAATCACCCGCGCGGCCGCATTCTGAACCAGTTGGAGCCTCCGGGTGCTCAAGGGGAGCCCCATGTAGAGAGCGTTGCAGTAGTCCAGGCGAGATGTAACGAGGGCATGAGTGACCGTGCATAAGGAGTCCCGATCCAGAAAGGGGCGCAACTGGCGTATCAGGCGAACCTGATAAAAAGCCCTCCTGGCCACGGCCGTCATGTGCTCTTCTAAAGACAGCCGTGTGTCCAGGAGGACGCCCAAGTTGCGAGCTCCCTCTGTAGGGGCCAATAACTCGCCCCCAATAGCCAGCGATGGCACCAGCTGGCTATATCGGGACGCCGGTATCCACAGCCACTCGGTCTTGGAAGGGTTGAGTCGAAGCCTGTTCCTCCCCATCCAGACCCGCACGGCCTCCAGACACTGGGACAATGATAGCAGCAAAAGTTTTCATCGCTAAGCAAGACAGCTGTTGAGTGAGTATGGCTCCATTTCATGACCGTTCCTGTCACTGCAGTTAAGTTAGTCACACGGTTCTTCAGTGAATCTGGCTTCCCCGTTGACTTCGCTTTCTCAGAAAGTCACCCAAGGAGATAACATGACCCCGGGACGCTGCAACCATCATAAATTCAATGATCCGAATTTTGGATCATGTGACGACTGGAGATGCTGCAATGGTTATAAGTGTAAGTGTAAGTGCAACTGATCATAAGTCAGTTTTTACAGTGCCATTGTACCTTTGAAGAGTCATAAGTCAAACACTACCTGTATATCTGTAAACGAGAATTTATGGCTTCGTATATAATGCAAAAACAATCAATTCAGGTTTATTCAACACAACTGAGACAATAGGTGACTTAGGCCAGGGTGTGGGACCGAGGTGGGTTTCAGCAGGTTCTGACCAGTTCTGGAGAACCGGTAGCGGAAATTTTGAGTAGTTAGGAGAACTGGTAGTAAAAATTCTGATTGGCCCCGCCCCCATCTATTCTCTGCCTCCCAAGTCCCAAGCTGACCAGGAGGAAATGGGGATTTTGCAGTAACCTTCCTCTGGATTGGGGATGGAATGGAGATTTTTCAGTATCCTTCCCCTGCCATGCCCACCAAGCCACACCACACCACACCCACAGAACTGGTAGTAAAAATTTTTTAAATCCACCACTGGTATGAACGGGACACCGAATCAACCAGCATTACACAATGAATGTTGTGTAACATTCGTGGCACAACTAGTTCCTAAAACAAGGTGCAAATTTGGGAATCCCTGGGTATTTTTGAGGAAGGCAGACAAGGGACTTAAACCCAGGGGGCTGAAGGCTAAAACATATAAGGAACAATTGAAGGAATTGAGTATGTCTGGTTTAATGAAAAGAAGGATAGGGGTGACATGATAGCAGTGTTCCAATATCTCAGGGGCTGCCCCAAAGAAGAGGGAGTCAAGCTATTCTCCAAAGCACCTGAAGGCAGGACAAGAAGCAATGGGTGGAAACTAAACAAGGAGAGAAGCAACCTAGAACTAAGGAGAAATTTCCTGACAGAACAATTAACCAGTGGAAAGGCTTGCCTGCAAAAGTGGGGTTTTCAAGTTTTCAAGAAGACTTTGGTCAGCCCTTTGTTGGGTTTCCTGCTTGAGCAGCAGGTTGGTCTAGAAGACCTCCAAGGTCCCTCCCAACTCTGTTATTCTGACTTGAGAGACGAAGGAATAAAAGCATTACTGAGGGCCGCATTTGGACGTTTGGCATCCATAACTTCCGATCACCTGAGGACGGATACGTCTGTTGCCTGCAATTAAGAGCAGCAAGCCAATGTTGACAAAATAACAGCTATCTCACAATGGGGTGTGTGTCTCTCTGTGTATACTTCTCTCTTCCCCCCCCCCCCTCTCTCTCTGCCTCTGTGGCTGCAAGTCCTCACCCAACAAAGGGGATGAAGCATCAGCTTCAAAGAGTTTATTGTCTCTAATTAGGTTTCTCATCCTATGCAGTCACCACTGCTAGAAGGCTCAAAATGACCAGCTTTAAACTGGACTGTCCATGCCTTTGTTGTTGTTGTTTTTAATTTGATAAGAGGCTCAATTATGCCCCTAAACAATGGTCAGTCTCTTCTTCCACCCGCTGGGTAAATAGGAAGCCAGGGTGCCACGGTCAGGAAAATTACAGCACAGTTGCGAACAACAGACTTGGCTGGAGCAGCGGTGGAATCCAAATTTTTTTACTGCTGGTTCTGTGGCCGTGGTTTGGTGGGCGTAGTGTGGCTTAGTGGGTGTGACAGGGGAAGGTTACTGCAAAATCTCCATTCCCTCCCCACTCTGGGGCCAGCCAGAGGTGGTATTTGCCAGTTCTCCAAACTGCTCAAAATTTCCGCTACTGGTTCTCTGGAACCTGTCAGAACCTGCTGGATTTCACCCCTGGTAAAAAGGCCACCAATTGCAAAAGGATCCAAAATAACTGGAAAGAAGCTGGGAGGGGTGGGGATGGAGGGCAGGACCCCCAGGATCCCAGAGCAGTTCCCTCCTTTTATAGGCAATCCCCATTTAGTGACGGTCCGAAGTTACCACTATGCCCCCAAAAGTTACTTATGACCCATTTCTGGAGTTCTAACGGCTTATATACGTAGCCTTCGACTTACAACTACAATTAAGCCCCAAATTTCTGTTGTTAAGTAAAACAGTTAAGTGGATTTTGCTCCATTTTACGACCTTTCTTGCCATGGTTGTTAAGTGAATCACTGCAGCTGTTAAATGGAATCATGCAGTCATTACACGAATCCTTTGACTTTGCTGGTCAAAAGCCAGCTGAGAAGGTTGTGAATACATTCTGGTTGCCAAGAACCCACATTTGGATCATAGGACTGTGATCGTTTTAAGTACAAGAGCCGGTTTCTAAAAACTTAGGTTTTTCAGTGCTTGTTGCAACTTAGAATGGCCACTAAAGAAAAGGTCGTAATTCAAGGACTCCTGTGCAAAAAACCACAGTAAAATAAAAATAAGGACAGCCAATGAATCAAATCGGTACATCCAAAAGAGATTTCTTGAAAAGTACACAAACTGATTAAATTGCAGTTATTCAAACTGTCACACAAGATCTAACAGATGCGGAGATGAAAATCAAAAATTTGATCATAAAGACAATCCTGATTTCATCATTCTGTTCCTTGCCTTGTAGACTTTTTTTGGGGAAAATGTTAAAAACTGTTTAAAAAAAACCAAACCTATTCCTCTGTAATAAACATACGCAGGAATATTTCGGCATGGAAAACACACGTTTTCTAAATTCGGCAGCTTATCAATGAACCAGACATAATGGAGACATGGATTTTCCACCTCTAATAAATCAACAGGGCTGGTTGGGAGAAATTTCCACTTGCAGCACACTTGAGGCTGGGAGCTTGACAGGCTGCACAGCTGAATCTGCTGTGGCCACATTTGGTCTCCTGGAAATGTTAAAACTGATTACTTCCATCCCATTTAATGCCGCCTTGTGCCCTGCTCTTCCTGGAAAGTCAGGGGAACACAAGAACAGTTCCTGAAGCCATTCAGATAGTAAGAGAAGGGGAAACCATGGAAACAACACTCTCGCAGCTGGTCCCTAAACAAAAATAGGTGATCTATTTTTGTTAACTCCTTAAGGCATGAAGGACCTCTGTTACTTAAATACAGCCTTAAAGTTGGGGAGATGGCCCTAGGTCAGTGATGGCAAACCTTTTCCGCACTGAGTGCCAAAAAGGTGGCGCCAAAACATTGCGTGTGTGCTCATTGGGGCCGCACTCCAGAAAAGCTGAACTTCCGGGTTCTTGTTGTGGTCCGCCAGCAGCCTGCGGAACTGTCAGCGGAGTCGGACAGCGATGAGGCTGAGGAAGAACATGGGCCAGTCCTGGAGGCTGGGGAAGGCCCGGATGAGGGCTCTGCATCGGAGGCAGAGATGGAGCCAGGGCCATCTGGGAGTGATGCGCGGACTTCGGAGCCTCCAGAGCCTGACAGTAGAGAGGCAGAGGAACAGGAGGAGCCTGTTCCTAGTTCACGTATGAGAAGAGCTGCCAGAAGGCAGGAGCAGCTAAAGCAGAGAGCACGACTCGGGAGTAGGGCCAAGAGATGATTGGCCCCTCCCATAAGGCTTAAAAGACCAGCAACAGCTCTTGGCCTCTTTGCCAGAAAACAACCGTTGAGAGATTTGCTTTGTGTTTGGATGTATTTCTTTCTTGTCAGCGTCTTCTGTTCTTGAACTGTTGCCAAGAAAAGCCTTTGGCAGTTTGCCTAATTATCCCAAGGTCAGAGATAAACTGAAGAATGGTGTTTTGAGAACTTTGCTTTCATTTAATTTGGAATACGCTGAGAATGAGTTAATTCTCAGCTGTTTTAATAAAATCTGTTTGTTTTTTGAAACTACATGGGCCTGGGTCACAATAGTTCTATCTCATATGTGCACCCAACGATCAGCCGGCCGGTGCACATGCGCAGGCCGGTTTTCGGCACTGCCGTCTAAGTGAAGGGATCACGCTCTGAAAAAGCCTAACTTCCAGGTTATGGCACGCATGCGCACTGAACAATCAGCTGGCCAGTGTGCATGCACTCACTGGTTTTCAGCACTGCCATACGAGTGAAGGGATCGCGCTCCAGAGAAGCCAAACTTCCGAAATCCCTGGCCCCCCCCACATGCCCAGCTGAGCTGCACAATCATCAGAGGCTTTTTTTTTACTTTTAAAAGCATTTTTTCTACAACCTCTTTGGCCAAAAATTGCTTTTAAAAGTAAAAAAAAAGCCTCTGATGATCGTGCGGCTCAGCTGGGATCCTCAAAGACTTTTAAAAGGAAAAAAAAACTTTTTTTCTTTTAAATGCCTCTGACGATCCAAGCTGAGTTGCCTGATCATTAGAGGCATTTAAAAGAAAAAAAGTCTCTGCCATCAGGCAACTCAGCTGGGATCGTCAGAGCCTTTTGAAAGCATTTTTTACAACCTCTCAAAGAGGTTGTAGAAAAAATGCTTTTAAAAGTTTTTTTTTTAAAAAATTGGCCACTCCCACCCAGTCACATTACCGCCCACCACCAAGCCACGCCCACAGAACCAGTAGTAACACATTTTAGATTTCACTACTGACCATACCATTCCATACCATTCCATACTCTTGAGCAGGGGGCTGGACTAGAAGACCTCCAAGGTCCCTACCAGCTCTATTCTATTCTAAATCTTGGCTCAGTTTAGATGGGAAATTTCTCCAACCAAACCTGCAAGGTCGACTTGGAAGATGAAGCAACTAACAAACAGGATGCGGCCTGCTCCTTTCTCAGCAGAGGTACAACAGCCAGAAGGACACAGAGTTGTTTCCTCCCTAATGGAGCCGATGCTGCCCGGCACAGAGTTGAAGCAGCTTGTCAGTAAATGGATCCTTGATTCGTGGAATGGCCAGCAAGTACAGGTAGTCCTGGACTTACAACAGTTCATTTAGCGGCCAAAGTTACAACTGAAAAAAAGTGACTTATGGCGGGCTTTTCACACTTACAACCATTGTAGCATCCCCACGGTCACGTGATCAAAATTCAGATGCTTGGAAACTGACGTGTATTTATGACGGTTGCAGCGTCCCGGTGGGGTGTGTGTGTGTTAGGTGACCCCCATTTTTTATTTATTTTATTTATTTATTTTATTTTTATTTGATTTATATGCCGCCCTTCTCCAGAGACTCAGGGCGGCTTACAGTGCGTTAAGCAATAGCCTTCATACTTTTGTATATTTATACAAAGTCAGCTTATTGCCCCCACAATCTGGGTCCTCATTTTACCCACCTTAGAAAGGCTGGAAGGCTGAGTCAACCTTGAGCCTGGTGGGATTCGAACTTGCAGTAATTGCAAGCGGCAGATGTTAATAGATGTTAATAACAGGGTGCTTTAAACCACTGTACTACAGGCTCTGTACTCCTGACAGGCAAAGTCAACGGGGAAATTCGGATTCACTGAACAACTGACTTTCCAACTGCAGTGATTCACTTAGCAACCATGGCAAGAAAAGTTGTAAAATAGGGCTTAACCAACATCTCTGTCAGCAACAGAACTTCTGGGCTCAATAACGACTGTACGTCGGGGGAGATATGGCTGCCTGCCTGCCGCTGGATGCCCGTCACACAAGTCAGGCTCCATTTCTCCTGAGGGAGGAAATGGAGATTAACAGGGAGAGGAAGCAACTCCATTAAGCACCTCCTGCCTTGGCTTTCTCAGAATAAGAGCCTTGGATAGTACAGTGGTCTAAAGCCCTGTTATTAACATCAGCTGCCTGCAATTATTGCAGGTTCGAATCTCACCAAGGCTCAAGGTTGACTCAGCCTTCCATCCTTTCTAAGGTAGGTAAAATGAGGACCCAGATTGTGGGGGCAATAAGCTGACTTTGTATAAATATACAAAAGTATGAAGGCTATTGCTTAGCTCATTGTAAGCCGCCCTGAGTCTCCGGAGAAGGGCGGCATATAAATAAAAAAAAAGAAAATAGCACATGGGGGGCTCCAACGGGGAAGAGCCCTCACGCCCCAAGAGAGGTTTGGGAGCTGAAGGGTCAGGACCGGCCGTGCAAAAGAAGAACATGTGCAGGCTTTGGGTTTCCAGAGCAGCTTCCAATAAAGATAAAGGTTCCCTTCGCACATATGTTCTAGTCGTTCCCGACTCTAGGGGACGGTGCTCATCTCCGTTTCAAAGCCGAAGAGCCAGCGCTGTCCGAAGACGTCTCTGTGGTCATGTGGCCGGCATGACTCAATGCCAAAGGTGCACGGAACGCTGTTCCCTTCCCACCAAAGGTGGTCCCTATTTTTCTACTTGAATTTTTCGAACTGCTAGGTTGGCAGAATCTGGGACAAGTCACGGGAGCTCGCTCCATTACGCGGCACTAGGGATTCGAACCGCTGAACTGCCAACCTTTCAATCGACAAGCTCAGCGTCTTAGCTGCTGAGCCACTGCGTCCCAATAGGGAGCTTCAAAAGCTCTCCCATCCCCTGCACACGAATGGGGGAAAGGGACCAGCCCTCGTTTCCCCACCCCACACCCCTAACCCCCCCTTTCGAGGTGCTTCTCTGGCCCAGAGCTTCTAATGCCAGGAGCGGAGCGGAGTAAGCAAGCAAGTGATGGACCTCCAAAGGGGGTGGAGGAAAATATTTCCCAGTGAGGCCTTTTTGAGCTTCCAAGGACCCCTCTCTTTCTTTCTCTCTCAACCCGAGCATAAACCTTTTTTTAAAAAAATCAAACAAGGAACACTGACATCCTGTTTTTAAGTTGACTGCACAATCCTGAACAACTGGCACGATTTATGCACTTGGTTGCAAACAACACCGAGTTCTAAAATGTTTTTTTTTTAAAATCCTTGGGGCTGATCCAGATATGCATTAAATTAATGAACTAAGTGAGCTCGGGTACTAGAACTCTCCTTTAGGTGCCCTACAACCTGCCCTTCCTTAAATACTCGAGTGTGTAAGAAGAGTGTGTAAATCTGAAGGTGCAACCCTTTGAACAAGAATGCCAGATACTGGAAAAATGAAGATGTACTGCGAGATGAAGAGATAAGTCAGGAAGATTGTGCAGAAATGGATGGATCGACATTGAAAATTAAGCAGAAAGAGGATGTAGAATATTCTCAAATATGGGATCTATTTTTACCAATGGTTGTAAAAAAGGGGCGGAGATTAAGAATGTAAATTTGTATTGTTAAGCAAATTAAATACCCAGACAACACGATGTTTATTAAGCACTAAGAAACGTACTTAATAGAAAATAAACTTTAAAAAATGCCAGACATTACAGATAGTCCCTCGGCTTACGATCACCCTTAAACCCAAAATTTATGTTGCTAAGTCAGGCAGTTGTTAAATGAGTTGAGCTCCATTTTATGACTTTTTATGCCACAGTTGTTAAGCGAATCACTGCAGTGAAACATGAAGTCATTAAGCGAACAGGCTTCCCCCATTGATTTGGCTTGTCAGAAGCCGGCTGCCAATCACCCAATTTTGATCATGTGATCATGGCCATTCTGTTAACAGTTGTAACTGTGAAAAACGATCATAAGTCACTTTAAGTTGTTGTTAACTTCAAACGGTGACTAAACAAATTGTTTTAAGTCGAGCAATACCTGTACTTTCAATTTTTAAGAAATACTGGGCCCCAAATCCTCCCGCATTCTATATATTTATTTATTTTTAATTTGATTTATATGCCGCCCTTCTCCGGAGACTCAGGGCAGCTTACAATGCATTAAGCAATAGCCTTCATACTTTTGTATATTTTATACAAAGTCAGCTTATTGCCCCCACAATCTGGGTCCTCATTTTACCCACCTTAGAAAGGATGGAAGGCTGAGTCAACCTTGATATTAATGTAACTGATCCAGCTGCTGTGATTTCAGAACAGAATTTTTACTACAGTCATAGACCAGAACAAATAAAAACAACTCAATAAATATACAATTGAAAATTCTAGAATAAAATAATAAATAACAGATAAAAACTATGATAAAATCTGTTCTGTTCTGATTTATGAACTATGGTTTATGCCACTGCCTGTCAGGCTATCTCAGGGAACTGTTTTTATTTCATAAACTATGTTTATGTAGCCTTGGGTTATTATGAGCATGCTGGTTAAAACAAACTTGTCATGAATGAAGCTGCCAACATATTTCTACAGGTAGTCCTCGACTTACGACCACAATTGAGCCCAAAACTTCTGTTGCTAAGTGAGAAATAGTGTTAGGTGAGTTTTGCCCCATTTTATGACTTCTCTTGCACATTGGTTAAGTGAATCACTGCAGTTGCTAAATTAGTAACACGACTGAAATAATAGAAAATTTGTAACCCGGTTGTTAAGTGAATCTGGCTTCCCCATTAACTTTGCTTGTCAGAAGGTTGCAAAGGGGATCGTATGACCCCGGGACACGGCAACTGTCATAAATGTGAGTCAGTTGTCCAGAATGTAAATAGCATGACCACGGGGATGGTGCAATGGTCATAAGGTGTGAAAAATGGTTGTAAGTCACTCTTTCAAGTGCCGTTGTAACTTTGAACGGTCACTAAATGAACCGTTGTTAACTCAAGGACTACCTGTAATGCATTTCCCCCTCTGTATTCTTTGAGAGGCTGACAAGAATCTTTTTTTTTTTTATTGGATCACCACAAGAAAACATGTACTCTGAACATTACGTTTTGAGGACAAATAAATTGTTTCCTATGCAAGCACAACCAAGCACGGAGAGGTTTTCCAGCCTGACTAAGCCTCATCTGCATTTCTAATTGTGGAGAGGGAGGGGTGGGGAGCGAATTAGTCACGAGAAGCAGTTTTGGATCTGTTCCTCCAGCTTTTTTTTTATCCCCAGATCTAAAAAGATTTCAAAGCATCACCTGCCAAACAACTTGGCAAACAAAGATGATTGAAAACCTAAGACTGAAAAACCTGTTCTTCTAGGCAAGAAGAAAGAAAGAAAGAAAGAAAGAAAGAAAGAAAGAAAGAGAGAGAGAGGGGGGGGGGAAGAAAGAAAGAAAGAAAGAGAGAGGGGGGGAAGAAAGAAAGAAAGAAAGAAAGGGAAAGAAAGAAAGAAGGAAGGAAGGAAGGAAGGAAGGAAGGAAGAGGGAGGGAGGAAGGGAGGGAGGAAGTTAGTTAGTTCTGATTTTCTTTTACAACAGTTTTATGTATATATTTAAGTTCATCTATTACTGGAAAGTTACAAAATACCTTTCATTTTTTCGTTTTCTATTTTGTTTCAAATCCTCAAACTGGTCTGTCATAATTTCCTTTTTTACTGTTTCGCATAAAATGTCCAAACCATGTTTTCAATCAGTATTAAAATTAATCAATCTCTTTTCTCTAATCAAAGCTTAATCAATTTTGCCATTTCAGCCAGCTGAGCTCCATCATTTTTACCATTCACTCCTCCCATTGTGGATGGTTAATGACAGTCCCTAAACCCATCTTCATTGGCACAGAAAGAAAGCAGAACTAGACTAAAGTCTTCAGAATTAATTGCTCAAGAGGAAGGGGAAGGTAAAGGGGAGGAGAGGAGAGGGAATGAAAAGATAAAGGATGGGAGGGACAAATGAAGAATGGAAGAGGGGAGGGGAGGGCAGGAGAAGAGAGGGAAGGGGAAGGGGAAGGGGAAGG
>WNWU01000044.1:7080094-7104025 GCA_012654045.1 Ptyas mucosa
CCTTCCTTCCTTCCTTCCTTCCTTCCTTCCTTCCTTCCTTCCTTCCTCCCTCCCTCCCTCCCTCCCTCCTTCCTGGGTTCAGAAGATGGTAAAGGTGACGTAGTTGGTACCAGCCCTCTTGAAAGACCCATACCCAGTGGTGAAATCCAAGTTTTTTACTACCAATTCTGTGGGTGTGGCTTGGTGGGCGTGGCAGGGGAAGGATACTGCCCATTCCCTCCCCACTCCTGGGGGAAGGATACTGCAAAATCTCCATTCCCACCCTACTCTGGGGCCAGCCAGAGGTGGTATTTGCTGGTTCTCTGAACTACTCAAAATTTCCACTACCGGTTCTCCAGAACCTGTCAGAACCTGCTGGATTTCACCCCTGCCCACACCTTGACCTCTCAGAGCTATACAACATTCTCCTAAACTTCCATTCTTGGCTTTGAGGGAAGTTTTGGAGAAAGTGATGGGACTTCAGCTGCAAAGAATCTTGGGTTTATCTAGACCTCCTACAGTTGGATTTTTGGATACAGACATGGGATGGAAAAGGCACTGGTGGCTCCTTTGGCATCTGTATGGTTGACCTGAATGCATTTGCCTGATCTCCTGACGAGACCTTCTAGGGCAGAGGTCTTCAAACTTGGCAGCTGTAAGACCTGTGGACTTCAACTTCCAGAATTCTCCTTCAACTTGTGGAATTGAAGTCCACAAGTCTTAAAGCTGCCAAGTTTGAAGACCTCTGTTCTAGGGCATGGAAGTCAAACCCGCTGTGTCACGTTGCCATCATGTGACGTTTCACAATGTTTCAAGGAGCTGGGGTGGGCGTGGCCTGCACGTGACACATCCGGCCCGCAGGCTGCCAGTTTGACACCCCTGTTCTAGGGGGTTTAGATATGACGGTATCTTCCTGGGCAGCCAATGACTATTTTTCTGGGATGATGTAAGACCTCCAGCCTTATGCAAGAGGTTGGAGTAGAGGACCTCCAAGGTCCCTCCCTGCTCTATGATTCTATGTAATTCCATACAGGTAGTCTTCGACTTACAACAGTTCATTTAGTGACCGTTCAAAGTTACAGCGGTCCTGAAGAAAGTGACTTATGACCAGTTTTCACATTTATGACCGTTGCAGCATCCCCATGCTTCGCAACTGACTCACATTTATGATGGTTGCAATGTCCTGAGGTCAAGTGGTCCCCTTTTGCGACCTTCCAACAAGCAAAGAATCAATGGGGAAGCCAGATTCACTTCACAACCGTGTGACTCACTTAACAACTTCAGTGATTCGCTTCACAACTGTGGCAATAAAGGCCGTAAAACAGGGCAAAACTCACTGAACAAATATTTCACTTAGCAACAGAAATGTTGGGTTCAATTGTGGTCGTAAGTTGAATACTACCTGTATAGGAATCGGGGCAGGGGTGAAATCTACTTACCTTCCTTACCGGTTCGGAAGCGCACGCACCCTGTGCGCACGTCGCATGCGCAGAAGGTAAAAAACATTACTTCCTGGTTAAAACCAGAAAGTAATGACACCCGGGTGGCGATCATTACCGGATCGCTGAACCACAGGGAAATATTGCTACTGGGTTGGGCAATCTGGTCCGATCCAGGAGCATTTCACCCCTGAATTGGGGCCACTAGGATACTAAGTGGACGGTACTATTCAATTATGGAAAAGGATGAATGGTTCTGTTTTTCCCCTTTCCGATACAGAAAATTCAGTGCCATCCCTCCATTATTCAAAATCCATACAAAGCCAGTAGGGAAATTATCTAATTTGTTCAGAGTCAATATTATCAATATTGTTGAAGATCTCCCCATCAATATATCTCCACTTGGAACTAGGCAGGAGGTGCTATGAAGGTCCTTATTCAGGGGTGGGATTCAGCCGGTTCAGTAAACCCGACCCAGCACTATGCCATCCTATTTAGCTGCGTTTTTAAAGCCGCGTGCATGCAAGCGTGCGCGCGCGCAAAGCACATGTGCAGAAGTACACGCTCACATTTTTGGTGCTGGGCAAACCGGTTGTTAATTCATGTGCCGCCCATCTCTGTTTAATGCCTCAAAGCTAAAACTTATCTGGATTGGATGTCACAGGCTAAAGGTGAATCCTAGTGCCTACAAGTAGACCTCAGCTTACAATCGTTCGTTTTAGCGCCCATTCAAAATGACAACGGCACTTAAAAAAAAAAGTGACTTGTGACCACTTTCCACACGGTTGCAACATCCACATGGTCACATGGTCCAAATTTCGGGTACTTGTCAACTGGCGTGTACCCTGTTTCCCCCAAAATAAGACATCCCCTGATAATAAGCCCAATCGGGCTTTTGAGCGCATGGCAATAAGGCCAAGCACTTATTTCAGGGTTCAAAAAAATATAAGACAGGGTCTTATTTTCGGGGAAACACGGTATTTATGACAGTTCCCGTGTTCCAGGGTCACATGATCCCCTTTTGTGACTTTCTGAGAAGCATAGCCGATGGGGGAAGTCAGATTCGCTTAACAACCATCTTGGAAACTTAACAGCTGCACTGATTCACATAACAGACATATTACCAACTTATCAACTGCAGTAATTCACTTAACAACTGTAGCAAGACAGGTCGTAAAATGGGGCAAAATTCACTTAACACAGGTCTCACTTAAGAACAGAAATTTTGGGCTCAATGGTGGTCATAACTCAAGGACTACCTGCAACTGCCAAAACGCCACACACATATACGCATGTACACACACAGAAGCATGCACACTATTGTTCCTGAACGTCAAAGGAGGGGAGAAACCTGTTAAGCCTCCTGAAAATATTTTTTGAACTGCACGATTCAGTTCAGTTTCCTCTTTGTATGCCAAGTTGAATTTGCTAACTAGATTGATCATCGTGACACTAGGCATAGAACACACTTCTTTTTTTAAAAAAAAATGACTTAAATTGTGGAAGCATTTGAATCTTCTTTTGCATTTTTTTTTCATTTTGTATTCCTTAAAATTCAGAAACTGCCCATAGCAGTGTCTCTCAACCCTGACAACTATAAAATGTGTGGATTTCAGCTCCCAGAATTCCCCATAGTGACTAAATTGGTAGACCAGGGAAATTCTGTGGACATAGTATATCTAGACTTCAGCAGGGCATTTGACAAAGTAGACCACAACCAACTTCTTGGTAAGCTAGGAAAATGTGGGATAAACAGCATCACCACCAGATGGGTGAATTCTGGGAGTTGGAGTGCACACATTTTAAAGTTGTCCGTGTTGAGAAACGTTGGCCAACAGCATCTCTTGTGCGTTCATTTTGAAGTGTGTGTTGGCAATTTGAAGAAATAGCAGTGTTGGGTCATTAAAGATGAACAGGCCTGTTTTCCTTCTTCCTTGGAAATCTACTTGTCCATAGAAAAGATCTCCGTTAATTATTTATAGGTAGAATTTGCAATCAATAGCCGGAAACCCATTTTCCTCGTCTTTAATTTCACCTAGTTTAAATAGCTTCCTGCGTGCCCACCTCAAAAGAGGGGGGGGGGGGATTATTTTATTTATTTATTAATCACATTTGTCTAGCTGCCCTTGACACAGGAAAATGACTCTAGGCAACTGTGGTACATCAGAAAGTACTAGTAGATAAATTTAAGTCCTAGTTTCCACTTTGAAATTGAAATCTGTAATTTAGGCTACAATGAGGACCCAGATTGTGGGGGCAATAAGGTGACTTTGTATAAAAATATACAAAAGTATGAAAGCTATTGCTTAATGCATTGTAAGCCATCCTGAGTCTCTGGAGAAGGGCGGCATATAAATAATTTTTTTTTAAAAAAATTACAAGCCAGGACCGAAAGACCTATTTTGATACCATTTGAAAACCAGGATTATAATCCAAGTTTAAGATGTTATTTGTGCTCTGGACATAATTGAGATTAGGCAAGGTATGCCATTATAGTGGTAACATCGGTGTAAAAATCTCAACTGGTTTTAAGATGCTTAAGTCTTAAATCAACGGAAAGCAGCCTCAAGCACCATCGTAATTTTCCAGAAAACATCTGCATCCCACAGAGATTCCATAGGAATTTTTCGAAAGTAAAACTGGCTGCAGCCCAAAACTTCATTTGGAAGCACAAATGTATTTTTGTGACGGAGTAACTTTCTTGAAGTCGAGTAGGCCACTTACGATTTGGGATGGGAGGTTAAGAATGCAGAGCTCTCGCCTCACAATCAGGAGGCTGTGAGTTCGACCCCAGGTAGAGGCAGATATTTTTCTCTCTGGGCACGATGAGAATATATCTGCTGAACAAAACTCCGCATTGGCGACAGGAAGGGCATCCAGCCAATAAACACTCAGCTCCTTTCAGTTGCCCCAACTACACCACAGCAAGGGATTACGGGGTCATTAAAAGACAAAAAAAATAAAAAAATAAAAATTAAGAATGCACCAGCTGTTTTGCAGGTGAGCCTTGGACCAGTCTCGTCTTGCATTTGTTGATTTAAAACAGAATACAATGCCATCAATAAAGCGATAATTCCTGTGCTCCAAAATTAACGAAAACAATAATTTCCTTATGATACGTCTCCATTCAGCAGCAATATCCTCCTCCGTTCACAGACTGAGCTGGGGGTGTTAACTTCACTATAATAAAAGCCGTGTTTAATTAGAAGTCTCTTAAAGATCCTAATCTAATCATCACGCACTGAAGAAGGTGTGGGCAGAGAGGCCAGGCGAGCAAATGTCATAAATGCAAATTAAGTATCTGTTCATTGCAAACTCCGCAGGAGTTAATTTGTCTGGTGGAACTGTTCAGGGACAGTTAACTCCGCACAGCAGGGCTTGCTAAACCTCTGTCAATGACCCCCAAACTGGGTTAAAAGCGGGCTTTCTTTGAGTAACGAAATATAGGTAGTCCTCAACTTACAACAGTTGGTTTAGTGACCGTTTGAAGTTACAACGGCCCTGGAAAAAAGTGACTTAGGGCCGTTTCCCAAACTTAGGATCATTGCTTGCATCCCCGTGGTCATGTGATCAAAATTCAGACTCTTCACCCCTGACTCATATTTATGACGATTGCCATGTCAATATGGGGGTCATGCCTCAT
This sequence comes from Ptyas mucosa, assembly GCA_012654045.1. NCBI lineage: Eukaryota > Metazoa > Chordata > Lepidosauria > Squamata > Colubridae > Ptyas > Ptyas mucosa. The sequence goes on from WNWU01000044.1 coordinate 7,085,156, forward strand.
TTAGCAACAAAAATCTGGGACTCAATTGTGGTCGTAAATTAAGGACTACCTGTATAAACCCGTTCTCCATCACAATCTTGCCACAGGTACAAAATATGTTTAAAAATCCCCCTAATTCAGATGAAAAACAGTGAAATTGTCAAAGGTTAAGTTGTTGAAATGGCACAAAGATCGTTCAAAGGTATTGTTTTCACAACACAAGTACAAGTAGTCCTCAACTTACAAAGCAGTTCATTTAGTGCCCATTCAAAGTTACAACGGCACTGAAAAAAGGGGGACTTATGACCGTTTTTCACACTTACAACCATTTCAGCATCCCTATGATTCTGTTGCAACATCTTGTTTCCAACTTACCAACTGTTACCAACTCATTCTTTTAACAATTATGGCAAGAAAGGTCGTAAAATGGGGTAAAATGCGCTTAATAAATGTCTTCTCACTTAGCAACGGAAATTTTGGGCTCAACTGTGGTCGTAAATCAAGGACTACCTGCAGTCCTCCAAGTTACAACCATTCGTTTAAAGAAGAACATTCAAAATCACGTCGGTATTGAAAGAAGAGATTTACCCCCAAACTTTGGTCTTCAAAGTTTGATAAAACATTTTTGATAAGTGGTTTTGCCTAATGAAGGAGAAAGTTTGGGAAGCCCTACTCTAAACCAGTGGCCCCCAACCTTTGGGGCCCCCGCGACCACGGAGAGAGGTTCTTCAGTGGACCCGAGGGGACGTGGTTTCATGTGTTGCCTGCATCCTGCGAATGGGGCTTCGATTGTTTGCATGACCCCATTTCTGGCGTGCCAGTGCTGCTCCATGGACCAGGGGTCAAGGATCCCTGCTCTAATCTAAAGGGTTAGGTAAAAGGTAAAGGTATAGGTTCCCCTTGCACATCTGTGCTAGTCGTTCCCCACTCTAGGAGGCAGTGCTCATCTCTGTTTCAAGGCCAAAGAGCCAGCGCTGTCTGAAGACGTCTCCGTGGTCATGTGGCCGGCATGACTCAACGCCAAAGGCAAACGGAATGCTGTTATCTTCCCACCAAAGGAGGTCCCTATTTCTCTACTTGCATTTTTTTAACGTGCTTTCGAACTGCTAGGTTGGCAGAAGCTGGGACGGGAGCTCACTCCGTTACGCAGCACTAGGGATTCGAACCGCTGAAGTGCCGACCTTTCAATCGACACGCTCGGTGTCTTAGCCACTGAGCCACCGCGTCCCTAAGGGGCTGGGTGGAGGGGGCTAAAAATTGAGAATTCAGACCTATGGGATGACTTAAGGCACGCTTTCTCCATCAGGGGATTCCCTGCAATGCACCTTCTAGCTATCTTGGGCAACCGGGATGAGAGGTTCAGCTTGACATGTCCAGATGGAAAATATTTGCAGAATGTTGCTTTGAGCCAAGAGCAAATAACGTATCAAAACCTACTAGTTATCTTACTCGTATGTGAGATAAACACAACTGCTGGGCGGTTTCGGCATTCCTCAGCCCGGTCTTTTTGATACTGGAATGTAAATTGATCCTTCCCCTTTTTTCTTTTCTTTCTTTTTTTTTTTTTCCCTATCCCTGTTTTCAAACCTCAATTAGCACTTTCACTACCTCGGCTTGTTGCCAGGTTTGAAATAGGTTTGCTGGGTTTTCATTAACTCCTGGAACTAATATTTTCTAGGGTCTATTTAAATTCACTTTCTAGAATGTCTGGCTCTAAAGCTCGGAGATCAAAATTTTCCCAAACTATGATGGATTTGGAGATTTGTTTCTGTGCCTTTCTTCTGCGTTCGTGACATTTTTATATCTTCTTTCCACTATAAATCTTAGTGTTTGTTGTTCTATCTTGCATCAAACTTTGCATCAATGTTCTTTCCTCCTCTGTGCAATTTCCTTACAAACACAAAAATCCTAGGGCTGGAAGGGACCTTGGAAGCTGGCACTTCATAGAACATAAAATCCTCGGGCTGGAGGGGAGGTCTTCTAGTCCAACCCCCTGCCTCAAAGCAGGAGTTCTTATACCATCCTGGACAAAGGGTTATCCAATCTCTTCTTGAAAACGGTTGTCTTAAAACTCTTTCTCGTTCTATTGTGACGTTCGGCTTCTTTGCAGCATATCTTTAGACAAAACCCCTTGCCAGTGGTGAAATCCAATTATTTTTACTACCGGTTCTGTGGGTGTGGCTTGGTGGGTATGGCTTGGTGGGTGTGGCAGGGGAAGGATATTGCAAAATCCCCATTCCCTCCCCACTCCTGGGGGAAGGATACTGCAAAATCTCCATTCCCACCCCACTCTGGGGCCAGCCAGAGGTGGTATTTGCTGGTTCTCCGAACTGCTCAAAATTTCCGCTACTGGTTCTCCCAACTGCTCAAAATTTCCGCTACCGGTTCTCCAGAACCTGTCAGAACCTGCTGGATTTCACCCCTGCCCCTTGCCTCTTCTTGCACTTGACTGGAGTTCGGTGTTTAAATAAATCTTCCTCCTCCTCTTTTCTCTTTTAATATCTGCTTCACCTATTTTCAATACCTTAACAGAAAGCAATTACATCTTCCTCTTTTTTTCTTTTTTTCGGGGGGGGGGAGCATTTTAGCATGTTTATTTTCCTTTTTTAATCGCGTCACTCATATCTCAGCCTGGAGTTCTTCAGTCACTCTATCAAATCTAATGCATTAGAATTAGAATGAATGAACTGGAAGGGACCTTGGAGGTCTTCTAGTCCAGCCCCCTGCTCAAGCAGGAGAATCTATACTATTTCAGAGAGGTGGTTGTCTAGTTTCTTCTTAAAAACCTACAGTGATGAAGCACCCACGATGTCTGGAGGCAAGCTCTTCCGTTGGTTAATTGTCCTCACTGTTAGGAAGTTTCTCCTTAATTCCAGGTTGCTTCTCTCCTTGATTAGTTTCCATCCATTGTTTCTTGTCCTGCCTTCTGGCGCTTTGGAGAATAATTTGACCCCCTCCCCCTCTTCTTTGTGGCAGCCCCTCAAATACTGGAATACTGCTATCATGTCACCCCTAATTTTGCTTTTCTTTAGACTAGCCAAACCCAAATTCTGCAGCCGTTCTTCATGTGTTTTAATCTCCAGGCCTTTGATCATCTTAGTTGCTCTTCTCTGAACTTTTTCCAAGGTCTCAACATCTTTTTTGTAGTATGGGGACCAAAATCGGTTGCAGTATTCCAGGTGTGGCCTTACTAGGGTTTTATAACACAGCACTGATACTTCACATGATTTTGAATCTACGCCTCTGTTTATACAACCCAGGATTGTATTAGCTTCTTCCACACACTGTTGGCTCATATTTAAGTGATCGTCCACTAGGACTCCAAAGTCCCTCTCACACGTGACTGTTTTTGAGCCAGGTCTCGCCTAATCTGTACTTATACCTTTGATTTTTTTTCCTGCCTAAATGTAAAAGTCTGCTTTTCTCCACATTAAAATTCATTTTGTTGGATAGGTCCCATCGTTCAAGTTTCTCAAGTTCTTTTTGGATCCTGAGCTTGTCGTCTGGGATGTTGGCTGTTCCAGCCAGTTTAGTATCATCTGCAAATGTGATGAGTTCCCCTTCTATTCCCTCATCTTAGTAATTAATGAAGATATTGAAGAGTACTGGGCCTAAGACAGAGCTTTGTGGTACCCCACTGCTTACTTTTCTCCATGCAGATGTAGTACCATTATGGACTACTTGTTGAGTAGGGTTTGTCAGCCAGCTACAAATCCATCTGGTGGTGATGTTGTCTATTCCACATTTTTCTAGCTTACCAAGAAGTAGATTGTGGTCTATTTTGTCAAATGCCTTGCTGAAATCTAAGTATACTATATCCACAGCATATCATTGGTCTACTATTAATGGGATAGCTTGATTTTTTTCCTGCCTAAATGTAAAACTTTGCTTTTCTCCACATTGAAATTCATTTTATTGGATAGGGCCCAATATTGTTCAAGTTTGTCAAGGTCTTTTGCTCCTCAGCTTACGATCACAATTGAAATCAGAATTACTGTTGCTAAATCGTTCCTGATTGTTGCAACCTTTTTTAACCACTGTTGTTAAGCAAACCACTGAAGTTGTTTAATCTGGCTTCTCTCATTGACTTCCCTTGTCCGAAGCCAGCTGGGAAAGTCGCAAACAGCAATCACATAACTCCGGGATGCTGCAACCATCATAAACACATGTTGGTTGCCAAGCCCCCGAATTTTAATCATGTGACCATAGGGATGCTTTCCACAAATGAAACAAACAAAATGTATGTAGTTGCTTACCAAGCACATCTAAATTATATTAATGTAAACAAAATATCTTTACAATCCCCAACTTTTGAGCACTCCTAAAGTTCGGAAATTGAACATTTGACACGCCCTTATCTGTCCAACAATCTTAAGTGCAAGGACAGTGTAAGTCATTTTTTTGTAAAAAATGTAAGTCATCTTTTTCAGTGCTATTATAACTTCAAACAGTACCATTACACTAACACAGTGATGGTTAATTGTGTTAACCTGTTAACTTGTAAGCACATAATCACATGGAATATTGCTGAGGCTGTAGCTTTTTGGATCTGGCAATTATATCTGTCAAAACAAAACAAAAAGAAAAAAGCACAACAGGAAGAGTTGTTTGTTTAATATTTCGAAATTGTTAACATCTCTAATTGGCATCGCTACTACCCTGGGTAGAAGAGAGACCTCTGCAAAATTCTTACCAATCGCTACAGCTGTTAGAAACCATCTGATTCCACCCTCAGGCTATTAATTGTAAGCTGCTAATTGTTTTAGGGTTTTCTTCATTTTTAAATTGTGTTTCTATAGTTAACAGAGAATACAGGATATTATATTATAGGCTGGCCTTCTAATGTGTTTTATTATATTATTATATAATAATAATATTTTATTATATGCTGGCCTTCCAATGTATTTTATTATATTATTATATAATAATATTTTATTATATGCTGGCCTACTAATGTGTTTTATCTTGGACTGTAAATAAATTCAGATCATTTAAACTCAGACTATAACAAGACCATTTTTATCCGGAGGAATCCAGAACTACAAGTATGTCTTGTAACTTCCCCAAATTTTCTTCAGCTTGAGGCATTCACACCAGCCTCTACAGGTAGTCCTCGACATACGACAGCAACTGAGCCCCAAAATTTATGTTGCTAAGCGAGACATTTGTTAGGGGAGTTTTGCTCCATTTGATCCCCTTTCTTGCCACCGTCACTGCAATTGTTAAGTTAGTAACCCAGTGAATCTGGCATTGACAGTGATTTGCTGTGGCAAGAACTGTCATAAAATGGGGTCATAAAATGGGGCAAAACTCACTTAACAAACGTGTTACCAATTTAATAACTGCACTGCTTCGCTTAACAACTATGGCAAGATTGGTTGTAAAATGGGGCAAAATCCACTCATTCGCTTAGCCACAGACATTTTGGGCTCAATTGTGGTCGTAAGTCAAGGACTACCAGTACAAGCCAGGTGCCTGAATTTTGATCATGTGACCATGGGGGTGCTGCAATGGCCGTTAAGTATGTATCAATAAATCACTTTTTTCAGTGCTGGTGTAATTTTGAACGGACATTAAGCGAATGGTTGTAAGTCAAGGACTACCTGTATGGCTTATGCCAGGGGTATCAAACTCAAGGCCCACGGGCCAGATCTGGCCCGTGAGGTGCTTAGATCTGGCCCACGGGGCTATCCTGGAAACAGAGAGGGACTGGCCCATGGCACCTTTGCCAGTGAAAACAGAGCTCCGTTTTCGCTGGCGGAGGGTTGCAGGATGCCGTCGCAGCCGGAAACGGAGCTCAGGAGCCTGTTTTTGTTGGCAGAGCGCTCGGGCCACCACAGGCGCCCCCGACACGAGTGACGTCAAGCTAGCCATGCGCCTCCCCCCTAAGATCAAATACAACCCTGATGAGGCCCTCAATGAAATCGAGTTTGACACCCCTGACTTATGCATTGTGCAACACAGCCACTACATCAGCACTTCCCTTCTTGAGCCAATGACCTGCTTATTAATTCTCCCACTTCCCTGTAAAGCAAGACCCCACACAGGGGGGTGCCAGCCTTCCCCAAGCAATGCCGCCACCCCCACCCCCACCCCCCACAAAGGCCCACCCTTCCTAAGGGGTCAGTCCCACCGAGCAGCCTGGGATGAGAGAATGTGCTATTCATAGCGGCTGCATTATTATGTACACAAACTCTCTAGCAACAGGCATTGCTTGGTAAATAAAGGTAATTATTAGATAGCGTTATAGCAAAGGGCTCTACAACGCTATAAAGCCAGTGCAAATGTTCCTGCTTCCCACTCTCCCACAATTGGGCCCGAAGCCAAAACGCCAATAATTATATTTTATCGCTGTGTAAACCAACTTCAACGCTTCATTAAGATACAGAAAAAAGTAGTCAAGAGGCCATTTCTGCTCTCTAACAGCTAGTGCGCATCTTGGCTTGATGACTTTGGGTGTCTGACACCCCCACCCCCACCCACATAGATCCACCTCTTCACACAAGCGTATTTTTCACAAGCCCTCAAACCAGGGGTGAAATGCTCCCGGTTTGGACCGGATCACGCGATCCAGTAGCGATGGCGGTGGATGGTTCGGAGAACTGGTAGCGCAAAACTCCCTGCCCCCCCCCCCCCCCCAATGCCCAGTTGAGCCACGCGATCATCAGAGGTTTTTTTTTTTACTTTTAAAAGCATTTTTTCTACAACCTTTTCGACCGAAAAAATGCTTTTAAAAGAAAAAAAAAAGCCTCTGCTGATCAGGCAACTCAGCTTGGATTGTCAGAGCCTTTTGAAAGCATTTTTTTACAACCTCTTCGACCAAAAACCTACCATCAGAAGAAGATTTAATTAGAAAAATTTTAGAATGCACAGAGATGGACAAATTAACAAAAAAACTCAAGGAAAAAGAGGAGACTTCCCAGTTTCATTATAGATAGTCTTCAATTTACCATCGCAATTGGGACTGGATTTCTGGTCATACATCATTACAGTGGCAAGTCAAGGTAGCCTTATGACAGGGCTCGATTTTATGATTTATTTTTCCAGCAGTAGTGCTTTATGACCCGCTCTTCGCCCGTCGTAATTTCAAGTGGTCATTAATTGACCAGTCATAAGCTGAGGACTAACCTGTATTGTTTATGCAAAGGGAAGATCAAAGTGATACAGGTTGGTGAGCAAAAAATGTGTCATCTTGGCTTGCTAAATTACAGTGATGAAATTCTGCCAACACCACCCAATTTTCGTACAAGTAAATTCATTAATATAATTCATATACTTAAACCACAACAGTCATATTCAGTCTCCCCTCTCCTCCCTCTCTCTCACACAATCTTACAGAGGTTAAATTCAAACAACTAGGTCAAAGCCTCATTCAGACAATCTAGTAAGCCACGTGCTTGTTTTGCTCGTGTGGTTGAGTGACCTCGTTTATTGCGGTTTGCAAGCCCCAATTTATGAGTTAGTGTATGGTGCCAATCCAGTAAGCCGAACTGAAACTAAATACGGTTTAGCATGATTTTGAATACAGCCAACAGAAGAGCACCGATGAAATAGTTGAAGTTGAAGACTAAAAAGTGCCACGGGGGAATGTTTATCACCATCTAAGCATGCTTCCCAGCCAAAAGAAATTTTATGCAGGATCAGAATAACAAGAGTTGGAAGGGACCTTGGAGGTCTTCTAGTCCAACCCCCTGCTCAAGCAGGAACCCCTACACCGTTTCAGACAAATGACTGTCCAGTCTCTTTTTGAAAGCTTTTGCGCTCCGCCAGCAGCCTGCGGAGCTGGCAGCGGAGTCGGACAGTGAGGAGGCTGGGGAGGGCCATGGGCCAGTCCTGGAGTCTGGATAAGGCCTGGACAAGGGCTCTGCGTCAGAGGCAGAGATTGGGGCCAGGGCCATCTGGGAGTTATGTGCAGATTCCGGAGCCTCCAGAGGCAGATAGCAGAGAGGCAGAGGAACAGGAGGAGCCTGTTCCTAGTGTACGCATGCACAGAGCTGCCAGAAGGCAGGAACAGTTAAAACAAAAGGGACAACTCAGGAGTAAGGCCAGGAGATGATTGGCCCCTCCCATAAGGCTTAAAAGAGGAGCAAAGTCTCTTGGGCTCTTTGTAGGAAAGCAACGTTGCCACATTTGTTTCTTGTCGGTGTCTCTTGCTTCTGAACTTCATGGGGTTTTGCCAAGAAAAGCCTTTGGCAGGGTGCCAAAAAAGACAAAGGTTGGTGATAAGGCCGAAGGACTGTTTATGAAGAATTTGTTTTGGACTTAATTTGGATTAAGCTGAGAATGAAGTCATTCTCAGCTGTTCTAATAAAATATGTTTGTTTAGGACTGATTGTGTCTGGTAGTAACTACTTGGGCCTAAGTCATCACAAAAGCCTCCAGTGATGGAGAACCCACAAGTTAATTATTCTCTCTGTTAGGAAACTCCTGCCTTCTTCTAGGCTGCTTCTCTCCTTAATTAGTTTTTATCCGTTGTCTCCTGTCTTGCCTTCTGATGCTTTGGAGAATAAATTGACACCCCACCCCTCTCTTTGTGGCAGCCCCTCCAATACTGGAACAGTGCTATCGTGTCTCCCCTAATCCTCCTTTTCACTGGACTAGACACACTCAACCCTCTTCTCAAAAAACAAATAAAAGAAGAGGAAGAAAGGGCCTTCTTATGGAAAGGCATCTGAGGAGGGGGCTTCCAGGAAGTCCACACCCAAAAGGCAGACCAGCATCCCAGGGTGAAGGAGAGTTGAAGTTATCCATTAACCACAAACAAGAATGCACTATCTGCAAAAGGTCACTGCTAAGAAGGGAGTGTTATATTTTCACAAAAGGGGACCCCCCCCCCTCCATTGCCAGAGAAGGAAAAAATCAAGTGCAAACTTCAATTTAGACCCACACCGAGAGCTTTTGAAACGTTCAAAGGCAAAAGGGAGGCAGGGGATCTTCAAAAGTGGCAAAAGCTTTCAGAAAAACTAAAAACCAAACCAACCTGAATTTTAGCCCACTGAGATCAGGTTAATAGCTCTCCTGCCCTCCTCCAAGCATGATGGGCTACAGAATTTTGCATCTCCACACTATAAAAAAGATGTTGAGACTCTAGAAAAAGTGCAGAGAAGAGCAACCAGGATGATTAGGGGACTGGAGACTAAAACATACAATGAACGGTTGTAGGAATTGGGAATGTCTAGTCTACTGAAAAGAAGGACTAGGGGTGACATGATAGCAGCCTTCCAATATTTGAGGGGCTGCCACAGAGAGGAAGGGGTAAAGCTATTCTCCAAAGCACCCAAAGGCCAACAAGGAATAATGGATGGAAACTGACCAAGGAGAGATTCAACCTGGAAATAAGGAGAAATTTTCTGACAGTGAGAACCATCAACCAATGGAACGGAAGTTTCCTTCAGAGGTTTTCGGAGTTTCATCCCTGGAAGCTTTCAAGAAGAGACTGGACTGCCATTTGTCAGAAATGGTGCAGGGTCTCCTGCTTGGGCAGAGGGTTGGACTAGATAACCTACAGGGTCCCTTCCCACTCTGTTAATCTGTAATCTGTAAAAATCTCATTCATCTGAAGGGTTCCAGCTGTTAGAAGAGCTGTTTTGCTCCAAGAAAACCAGAAATACAGGTAGTCCTCGACTTACGGCCACAATTGAGCCCAAAAATTCCATTAGTAAGTGAGACATTTGTTACATTTGCCTCACTTTTTATGAATTTTCGTGCCATAGCTGTTAAGTGAATCACTGCAGTTGATAAGTAGGTAACCCGGTTGTTAACTGAATCTGGCTTCCCCATTGAGTTTGCTCATCAGAAGATCATCAGAAGAAGAAAAAATGCTTTTAAAAGTTTTTTAAAAAAGCCTCTGATGATCATGCAGCTCAGCTGGGATCCTCAGAGGCTTTTAAAAGCATTTTTTCTGAAAAGGTTGTAGAAAAAATGCTTTTAAAATGCTTTTAAAAGCCTCTGAGGATCGATCCAAGCTGAGTTGCCTGATCGTCAAGAGGCATTTAAAAGGAAAAAAGCCTCTGCCGATCAGGCAACTCAGCTGGAATCGTCAGAGCCCTTTGGAAATCACTTTTTTTTCCAACCTCTTCGAAATGACATTGTTATTACGCATATGGCATCACCGAAATTTGCTTAGGGACATTGTTGGCTGGTAGCTTATGCTTTTAAAAAAAATAATAATAATACAGCATCTTCTACTAATCCTAAACCTGGCTCTCTCTAAAGCCATCTAATTGTTAATTTTAAATTTTAATCTGTGCTTTAAGCCTGTGTTTCACAACTTCGGCAACTGGGAGGTGTGGTGTTCAGCTTCTAGAATTCTCCAGCCTGCTATGGATGGAAATTGCGGAGATATCAGTAAAACAAAATTTCCTCACTAAACAAAATCTGGGGAAGAGAAGTCATAGATAGAAACTAAGGCTGAGCAGGCCAGCTGCCAGAAATTTTTAAAAATGTACATTTTTTCTTTTTTTAAATTTTCTTTTAACAATCATCAAATCCATATGTCAAAATGGAGTGGCATATCCATTTCAGAAGGTTGTCCATTTCAAGGTGAGTTTCTTTTATGCCTATTTTACAAAACCTCTCCCCTTAAAGGCATACACAGTCATAAACCATTAGATTCTTTAGTGCAGGGGTGTCAAACTCAATGCCACCACCCTGGAAATAGGAAAGGACCGGCCCACGGTGCCTCTGCTAGCAAATACGGAGTTCAGGTGGGCTGCATGCAGCCCTCCTGGACCACGTTTTCCATCACAATGGCCTCCACAACGGCCCCGTTTTTGCTGGCAGAGGGCTGCAGGAGGCCGTTGTGGCCAAAAACAGGGCCTGGGGTGGCCACGCATGGCCCCTCAGGCTCCGTTTTCGCTGGCCGTGGGCTAGCAAAACAAAGTAAAAACAAAACAAAAGGAGAAATGTTTTTCCTTTTGCATTTGAGCATGCAAGAAAGGACAGGAAAGGAGAAAGGGAAAGAAAAAGAAAAAGATGGGAAGATAGGGAGGGAGGGAGGGAGGGAGGAGATAACTTGGCCACTACAGGTGCCCCCAAGACAAGTGATGTTGAGCTGGCCATGCCCATCCCGGCTGCGCCACGCCCCCCCCCCCGAGGTCAAACACAAGCCCTCAATGAAATCGAGTTTGACACCCCTACCTTAGTGCTTTTCCACTCCCACCATTGCTCAATACAGGAGTTGATAGGAATCATGAAAGGCAGATCCAACCCGAGAACCCAGGAGAATTAGAATTAGGATGAATGAGCTCGAAGGGACCTTGGAAAATGGTCAGTCCTCAACGGAAGCAAATCCAAGCATTTTGATGACTTTATCCTTTGGGGTTTAAAAAGGTTAGGTTGAAACTTTGCCTGGTTTTGTTCCACATCAGTGAACACCATGGCAATGTTTTTATTTACTCTAGAGAAATACAACGTGACTTCAAATTAATCCATCTCTGATTAATGAATTGCTCAGAATTCATAATTGCATCTCTTCTCCACAGACTGCCCTGAGCTGGGCCATGTCTCTCTGTGTGTGTGTGTGTGTGTGTGTGTGCGTGTGTGTGTGTTATGCACACACGTGCGTTACTATAGAGGCTGCGGCCGGGCTGTAAAACTTCTGTGCACACCCGGCATATATTTTGCACACACAATATCGCACCCAGGGAAACCCGCTGGAATCAAAGCAGCAAAATCAGGTGTGAAAAAGCCTCAGACAGCCAAGGGCAGTGTGCGTAGGTACGTGCGTGTGTCAAAACGAAGCACGCCCATTTTTACACAAATGTTTGTTGTCTCAGGGTAATTAAGACTCCAACAGGCTTTGCCATCTTCCCTGCCCCCCCCCCCCGAATAAAAAAACCCACTGCAGGATGCCAGTGGCTGTACATGCCAAATGCCAGAAAGGAAGCATGCCCAATTTGGCAACAGGATGAACCTGGCAATTGCCATGTGTGAGGGAGCTAGTAAGGATGTCATGCCCGAACTCTGTGCCAGGGCACACTAGCGTGCCGTAAGAGGACAGCCCAGCTGGCTAGCAAAATACACCGAATAAGCTGTTGGTGACTTGCCAGCCTGGTACGCTGCTCTAGTCTAGCTTCTTTTTCCTTGGTTTCTAGAAGGGACGAGGCGATTGTGCCACGTTTCTGCAGGCAGACATCAATCGGCCCGAAGCAGAGAAATCCCCTCCCATGGGGTGTGACTACCAACCTCCTGCTCCTATAAAAACAGGACACACAGAAGCCCAGGAGAGTGGGTGGGCTTCTGAAGCAAGGGGTTTGCACCGTCTTGTACACTGCGTCTAGTTTTAAAATGCAGGAAAACAGCACTCACGCTGTCGCTCTGGCATCCTGGGAATGTTGTGTGGCACAGAAAGGGGTTGGGGATACATAGAGGGCAGGGGTCCCCAACCCCCAGCATTGGGCCAAGGCATGCCAGAAACTTGTCAGCCCAAACAAGCGAAGCCCCATCCACGGGATGCAGACAGCACAAGAAACCATGCCCGCTCCGGTCCACGGAAAAACCTTTTTCCATGGAACAGGCTCTTGGTGCCCCCAAAAGGTTGGGGGTGGGGGGCTGATGATTTAGGGGGCCAAACAATAAGGAGGGACATGGCCAGAGGAGATACGTAGCTACAGCAGGGGACCCGCAACCAGAACAAGCAGGAAGACTGGAGCGATGGAGCAAAAGTCCGTATTGTTTAAGCGAAACCCAAAGCAATAGAAAAACAAATACAGGTAGTCCTTGACTTACGGCCACAACCGAGGCCAACATTTTTGTCGCCAAATGAGGCAGTTGCGAAGCGAGCTTTGCCCCATTTTATGACCTTTCCTGCCACACTTGTTAAGTGGAGCACTGCACTTGTTAACTTAGCAACGCAGGTTGTTTAAGTGAACTTGATTTCCCCGCTGACGTTGCTTGTCAGAAGGTCACAAAAGAAGATGACATGATCCCCCGGGAGGCTGTTATAAATATGCAACCGTCATGAATATGAGACTCACAAGGAGCCGTTTTTAAGTCGAGGACTACCTGCAGTATCTGGCCCTTGGGTGGGGGACTTTTGACAACTTCAAGAAAAAAGTAGCTGTTGTGGTCCGCCAGCAGCCCGCAGAGCTGGAAGCGGAGTCGGACAGTGAGGAGGCTGGGGAGGGGACCATGGGCCAGTTCTGGAGTCTGAGGAAGGCCCAGACGAGGGCTCTGCATCAGAGGTAGAGATTGGGCCAGGGCCATCTGGGTGTGATGTGCAGACTCTGGAGCCTCCAGAGTCGGACAGCAGAGAGGCAGAGGAACAGGAGGAGCCCGTTCCTAGTGTACGCATGCACAGAGCTGCCAGAAGGCAGGAACAGTTAAAACAAAAGGGACAACTCAGGAGTAAGGCCAGGAGATGATTGGCCCCTCCCATAAGGCTTAAAAGAGGAGCAAAGGCTGTTGGGCTCTTTGTAGGAAAGCAATGTTGCTAAATCTGTTTTCCAGTTGGCATCTCTTGTTTCTGAACTTTGTGGGGCTTTGCCAAAAAGATCTTTGGCAGGGTGCCAAAGAAGATAAAGTTTGTGATAAGCCCGAAGGACTTTTTCTGAAAGACTTGTTTTGGAATTAATTTGGACTAAGCTGGGAATGAAGTAATTCTCAGATGTTATAATAAAATAGTTTTGTTTGAGACTAATTGTGTCCTGTAATGACTAACTGAGTCTAGGTCACAACAGTAGTGTCTATTTGGTAGAGAGTTGAGCAGCTTTATTGAGCCGGTTGAAATACTGAGAAGATACGATGGGCTACTTCTAGACCCAAGATAAACCACTGGCTTATCTAGCCCCCACCCCCTACCCCAATGCTCTCCAACACCCCAATGCATCTTTCTCTCTTTTTTCCCCTCAACACATATGTACTTTCCAAGCAAAAGATGGAGCTGCAGCACAATATTTTTTTCCCCTTAGGAAGTTGAGAAAATCCAGGGGTTGTCCGGAAGCATATTTGGAAAGTTAGCAGCTCAGGCTTGTTTGAAACCATGTCTGATTTTATTTGTTTATTTTTTAAAATTAATGGCATTAAAAAATATCAAAGCCAAAAGAATTTGTCAAGGGAGGATCCGTCCAGGATGACATTGGCTTGTGTGTCTGTGTGTGTGTGTGTCTGTCTGTCTGTCTTTGTGTGTGTGTCTGTACCTTGGAGTCAGGGTTGACTCATGTTGACTACCTGGATAAGATTCCTGCATTTTCTTGGCACTTTGTGGAGGTCTTTAGGCCTTGTCATCTTCTTCTGGCTGAGAGAGAGGGACTGGTCCAAAGTCACCCAGCTGGCTTTACACCTAAAGTGGGACTAGAACTCACCGTTTCCTAGTTTCCAGCCTGGCACCTTAACCAAAACAACAAATTGGCTCTGTTGACCCTTCTCACCTACCAGATTTTGAACCCACATTGAAATTGCATAGAGCTATGTTGAATTCCTGGTTGTATGGCAGTAACCAGATCGTTAACATTGCTACTAGACTGTGTTTCAGAGCAATTTCCAACGGTAGGTTTGGCCAATGATAGACAACTCTAGATAGAAAAGAGAAGGAAGGACATAGAATAATAGGGTTGGAAAGGACCTTGGAGTTCTTCTAGTCCAACCCCCTTGTTCAAGCAGGAGACCCTAGATATCATTCTGGACAAATGGTTGTCCAGTCTCTTCTTGAAAACCTCCAGTGATGGAACACCCAAAACTTCTAGAATCAAGTCGTTCCACTAATTAAGAGTTATCACTGTCAGGAAATTTCTCCGTATTTCCAGGTTGGATCTCCTTTTAAGGGTCTTCCACCCCTTCTTGTCCTGCCCTCAAGTGCTTTGAAGAATATGCCTATCCCCTCTGCTCTTTGACAGCCCCTCAAGGTACTGGGGAAGGGATGCGGTGGCTCAGTGGGTAAGATGCTGAGCTTGTCAATCGAAAGGTCAGCAGTTTAGCGGTTCGAATCCCTAGTGCCGCGTAACGGGGTGAGCTCCTGTGACTTGTCCCAGCTTCTGCCAACCTAGAAGTTCGGAAGCACATAAAAAATGCAAGTAGAAAAATAGGGACCACCTTTGGTGGGAAGGGAACAGCGTTCCGTGCGCCTCTGGCATTGAATCATGCCGGCCACATGACCACGGAGACATCTTCAGACAGCGCTGGTTCTTCGGCTTTGAAACAGAGATGAGCACCGCCCCCTAGAGTCGGGAACAACTAGTACAAATGTGCGAGGGGAACCTTTACCTTTTACAAGGTACTGGAAGACTGCTATCATATCACACGTAGTCCTTCTCTTCCTTAGACTAGAGTTACCTAAGTCCCTCAATTGCTCATCATCTGGTTTAGTTTCCAGATCCATTATCATCCTCGTTATTTTTCTTTGTAGTTCCTTTCTTCCTGCCTCTAAGAAAGCTCCATCTTGGAAGCAGAAGTTACAACCATATACGAACTATAACCCAACAGGTAGTTCCACCAAGTAATGATCCCAAATTAAGTGTCAAGCAGGTGCCCCATGTCTTTTAAGACCTTGGGTCTTTCAACACCTCTAAATAGTACAGCATTCCACCCTGGAGCAGGACCCCATGTGTGAAGGACCAGCCCTTCTTTCTACACCAATCTATCACGTCCCCAAGAGGAATGCAGCCACAGAGGCCTTGTGACTTGAGGCGCTGACAGCTAAGAGGCTGCGATTATTCCATTTATCAGCTTCTGGTTTTAAGGGGACCAGGTCACAAGACAAGTCAACCCAGCTTTAAGTTGATCCGGTCTGTTAGAACAAGAGTGCCAAAAATCCAAAAATTGGAACAAAAGCAAGTTTGTGTTAGCTGGGAATCATCAGAGTTGTAGTCTCTAAAGCAGGGGTCTGCAACCTTAAACACTCAAAGAGCCATTTGGACCTGTTTCCCACAGAAAAGAAAACACCGGGAACCATAAAACCCTTCCCGTGCTGACTATTTCTTGAGCGGCCACAAAACTAGCATATGTAGTTAAATTAAATGTTCTGTTTTCTTCTGAAACTTTTCTTTTCTTGGATTTATCCGTGGTTTGCCTACCGGGGGTTGAAAAGCTCAATAAATCGTGTGCCGGCAGGTGTCGCATATTGGCGGTTATGATGCATATTTTGAGTGACAGGGAGCCGCAGCAGAGGGGTGAAAGAGCCGCATGCAGGTTGCTGAACCCTGCTCTAAAGCCACAGCTGATGGCTATCAGGGTGAGGTTGATGTGCTGATTATAATATAATTTTAATCATATTTAATTTGTATCTCAAATTATTGTACTTTATTCCGATTTCATTTTAGATCGTATTTTATTCCAATTTCATTTTAAAATCGTGCGTTATTCCAATTTAATTTGTTTTACCAAACTTTTGTAATAATGTGTGTTTGTGTGTGTGTGTGCTGAGACATTTGAGACTTACACACACAGGCAACAACTCTGTGAAATCTTTGGAACAAAGGAACTTATCCCAAAACATGCCCACAGGCTCTATGGCAAGATTTCCCAACCCTGGCAACTTTAAGACGTGTGGACTTCAACTCCCAGAATTCCCCAGCCAGCCATACTGGTTGGGGAATTCTGGGAGTTGAAGCCCACACGTCTTAAAGTTTTCAAGGTTGGGAAACTCTGCTCTATGGTGTGAAAAAGACCAAGTCTTTTACAGATTATTGTCAAATATCCCCTATTCCACCTGGATCAAAGTGGGACTGTGCCGAACTTCATCTGCAGGAGAACCATTTCTATGGAATAAGTAGAACAGGTTTATTATGCAATTATTGCCATTATTATAACTACATAACTGCTGAAGTTCGCAGATGACACAACAGTGATTGGTCTCATTCGAGACAATGATGAATCTGCATACAGACGGGAGGTTGAACAACTAGCCTCATGGTGAGACCGGAATAATCTGGAACTGAACACACTCAAAACCGTAGAAATGGTGGTGGACTTTAGGAGAAACCCTCCCATACTTCCACCTCTCGCAATATTAGACAACACAGTGTCAACATTACAGACCTTCAAATTTCCAGGTTCTACCATATCTCATGATCTAAAATGGACACAGAACATCAAAAGTCATCCAAAAAAGCACAACAAAGAATGTTCTTTCTGCACCAACTCAGAAAGCTCAAACTGCCCAAAGAGTTGCTGATCCAATTCTACAGAGGAATGATTGAGTCTGTCATCTGCACCTCTATAACTGTCTGGTTTGATTCTGCAACCCAACAGAACAGACTTCAGAGGATAATCAGAACTGCTGAAAAAACAATGGCTACCAACCTGCCTTCCATGGAGGACCTGTATACTGCACGAGTCAAAAAGAGGGCTGTGAAAATGTCTACAGACCCCTCCTGGACATAAACTGTTTCAACTCCTACCCTCAAAATGACACTATAGAGCACTGCACATCAGAACAACTAGACACAAGGACAGTTTTTTTCCCAAACGCCATCACTCTGCTGAACAAATAATTCCCTCAACACTGTCAAACTATTTACTAAGTCTGCATTACTATTAATCTTCTCATCGTTCCTATCACCCATCTCCTCCCACTTATGACTGTAACTTTGTTGCTTGTATCCTTACTATTTATATTGATATTGTTTTCTTATTTGTACCCTATGACTATCATTAAGTGTTATACCTTATGATTCTCAATGAACGTATCTTTTCTTTTATGTACACTGAGAGCATATGCACCAAAGATAAATTTCTTGTGTGTCCAATCACACTTGGCCAATAAAGAATTCAATTCTATTCTATTCTATTCTATTCTATTCTATTCTATTCTATTCTATTCTATTCTATTCTATTCTATTCTACCCTACCCTACCCTACCCTACCCTACCTACCCTACCCACCCTACTCTACTCTTAATCACTTTATCTGGTAATGTTGGCTAAACCAACTTTGGGTCTTCAACCCAAAGATCAAGGACTGGATTACAACTCCCAGCATCCCCAGCTTCTTTGTTAGTGGCCAAGACATTCTAAAGGCTACTAAGCCAATAATTCCGGGGGGAGGAGGGGGGGTATCATCAAACTGGAAAAAGATGTTTGAAGTGTTAATATCTGGGAATTAATCAATTAGGATTACAAGGTGGCATAGAGCTGTATTTGAGGGGTTATTTTCCCTTAAAAATGATTTTTTTAAAAAGGAAGGTAAAACTGCCTTGAGCATTATGTAAGCAAAGAAAATTCGCTGTTGGGAGAAATAAGGGCAAAACCACCCAGCTGGCTGAGGAAGGTTTTCTGCAGGTAATTTAATGCCCAGAGAAGAAAACAAAGCAAATTACACATCTCTCCAGAATAGCTGTGCCAACGTCTTCTTCCCTTAGGCCAATTTCAGACAATTCAAGTCTCTTAAAAATCTTGGCGGTGCAAGATTTTCCCCAGTCCTTTTTCAATCTGCAGTTTAAAACTATCTCTTGTTGAGCTAGGCTCCAAATCCATGTAAAGTTAGTCCTTATTTAGTGACCGTTTGCAGTTACAATACGGATGAAAAAGTAACCCGACAACCAATCTACACATTTACAACCTTTGCAGGTTCTGTAAAGCAAAGCCAAGTTGAGGTAAGATAGCTTTTGTTTAGCGACCATGCTGCTGCCGGTCCCAATTCTGGTTGCTAAACATACTAATACCGGTACTTGTATTTTTCTTGGGAACCAAAGAAAGTTTGCCACTGCCTTCTTTGGGAAGTCTTCTCCCCTCCAAACCCTGTGTTTATTTATTTTTTATTTTAACCCATTTTATAATTTTAACTGTTATTATGTATTGTTTTATCTCTATGTAAGCTGTTCAAAGTTGCCTGAACTGTGAGATGGGTGGCAAATAAATTTGAAAAATTAAATAAAATTAAATAAAATTAAATTTAAAAATGTTATAGTTAGGGGAGGGGAGGGGAGGGGAGGGGAGGGGAAGGGAAGGGAAGGGA
>WNWU01000044.1:7113357-7161367 GCA_012654045.1 Ptyas mucosa
ATAGATAGATAGATAGATAGATAGATAGATAGATAGATAGATAGATATAGATAATAGATAGACAAAGATAGACAAAGATAGATAGACAAATAGAAAAATGATGGATGGATGGATGGATAGATAGAGACAGACACAGACAAAGATAGACAGATGATAAATAGAAAGATGAGAAAGAGAGAGAGAGAGAGAGAGACAGACAGACAGAGATTGACAGATGATAAATAGAAAGATGATGGGTGGATAGCAGATAGATAGATGGAGGGAAGGAGGGAGGGAAGGAGGTAAGAGTGGACCTCATGCAGTGATTTATAGTACAGTGACTAAGATACAGATACTGAATTCCAGACGGCTGGGGAATTCTGGGAGTTGAAGTCCACAAGTCTTAAAAGTTGCTAAGTTTGGAGATCCCTGACCTAGAATAACACCTGATTATCTCAGTCTCAAACGGACCATGGAATGTCTTTGCATAAGGTAATTATGGGCGAGTGAAAATCACAAGTTTCCTGTTGAAGCTACAAGAAAGATGAAATTATGGACACTAGTATGAACTTGTTCTATGATGAGCTAGAAAACTATGCAAAAAACGCTCCTTTCTACCTGGAGGATTCCAGTCTCTTAACTGAGTTCATGACATCGGACTTTGGTAAAATGGGAGAGGGTTATAAATGGTCAGTCAGAGATTTATAAAATTTCTCTCCCCCAGGAAATCATTATTGGGAAGTAATAATTTTGGCTGCTTGAATGAATGGCTGGTATTGTAGTACAGGTAGTCCTTAGCTTACGGCCACAATTGACCCCAAAATTGAATCTCGCTTCCCCATTGGTTTGCTTATTGGAAGGTTGCAAAAGGGGATCACATGACCCGGGAACCCTGCAACGGTCATAAATGTGAGTCGGTTGCCAAGCATCTGAATTTTGATCACATGACATAAAGGTGCTGCAATAGTCATTAACAGTGAAAAATGGTCCTAAATCACTTTTTTCAATGATGCTGTAACTTTAAACGGTCACTAAACTAAAGTGCATCGTAAGACAAGGGCTACCTGTATCTAAAGAAGGAAAGAAGATGCATGGAATCAGCAATTAATTTGATTTAAGATGCTAAGGTATTTCCAAACATCCCCCATCCATTGTGTGTTGGTCAACATTCTTTATGCATCCTGGAAACACATAAAAAATATTCTTTTCATTACCAAAGTTAACCTAAAGACACAAAGTTCTGAGAAATGTAGGTTAGATTTCAAGTCTTCTGGAGTGAAGAATAGGAAACAATCCTGCAACGTCATAAGCAGGGGTGGGATTCTACCGGTTCGGGTGAATTGGTATCTCCGACGATCAGCTGGGAACGAACCGGTTGGTCCCAACGATCAGATCCACCAGCCCGTGCTATTTTCCTACCTTTATCTTCTCAGCTGATTTGCGCGGTAGAGCGGATTACCGTGCGAATCAGCTGTGTTACTCCTCCGAAGAAACCAGAAAGTGAAGATTTCTTCAAATTCTGCAGCGTGTGCAGCACGTGCGCAAATCACACAATCACCGAACCGGTTGTTAAACCTGAAGGATCCCACCACTGGTCATAAGCAGTGACTTTCTTATTTAATAATTACGTATAACGCAATGCAATTAAATAATGAAGTGGCTGTCACAGAGATAAAGAGAGTCGGCCTATTCTCCGTGGTTGCTAGGAATCAAAAAAGGACTTAATGGCCCATAATCAATAATATGATTTTAACTGTATGATTATTTTATTGTTTTTAGTTACTGCAGTTTTACAAAACTGTTGTACTTTCTATCCAAGGTTCTACAAACTATAAATCAAGTAAGAAATCGTATTTGTCTTCTCGGATTTAAGCAATTCTTGAGGATTTTATGTGTTTGCATGGCTTGTTATTCTGGGAAAGAAAGCAACGAGGTGGAATTTAAATTGGCTGCAATCCCTTCAAGAAGGCTTTATATTTTTCCCCAAAATGAGAGACTGAAGCTTCGTGTCTTTCTATTGTTACCTGCTCAATAAACCAACATTTTATCTGTCTTCCCTCATCTTATCTGCAGAAAGAGGTAAACAGGAAATCTCTGATTTATTCCCAATTTTAGCAAAACATTTATTAAAATGAATTAAACTCCTAAATTAAACTTTTTCCTTTCTTTTGGGGAAGTAGGGGCCAAATTGGAAAGCAATACTTGTTTAGCGGGTGTGCGATAGAATATAGATTTGTCAGCCAAGTCCTCATAAATATATTCCTGGCCCAAAATTACAGGGTTTTTTTTTTCTTCTTCCCCTTCCTTACGTCTTCCTCACATCTAAGAGGGTGTTTTTCAAACTTGGCAACTTTAAGATGTGTGGACTTCAACTGCCAATAAATTGAGTCGCCAGATTTTTTCAAACTTGGTGACTCAACTTAAAGTCGCCAACACGGATTCGAGATAATTCCACCCTGAGTGTTTGGCTCCAGCCGGTGGACTTTGCAAAAACCATGAAAATCAATAGTGTCGGAGAGATGCCTAAATGCCCCTTGCACGTGGCACTAATTTTCAATTTATTTCCACAAAATGGCTCACTCCATAAAAATGGGAAATAAAGATACGCGACCAAGATGTCTTTAATAAGTAGAGCAGATTTTTCCTATCACCTTCTCTATGGTGAAGCCAACACTAACAAGCAGAAGAAGTCAAAATATTCTTCCCAGCACCGTGCCCTGCAAATATGTTCAAAAGCAGTTCCCATTGTCCCTCACTGCTAAGACGGATGAGTGGGAACGAGCCCCTCCAAAAACGGCTCACATAAAACCATCTGCATGATACGGTTTTAAATATATATCATATGGCCATCTCTGTTACAGATGTGTATACGGTCTCCCGGTTTTAATAAAGCACAGCATCAATTTAAAAAGACAAGAGATAAAAAAAGAACCATAAAATAAAAATAAAAAAGAACCATCTCCACGATATGTTATTCCATTTACAACAACAAAAAAAAAAGATAGCCATTCAACAAGGACCTTTCCAGCTGGTAGCCCAGGGAATCCGTATGAAACAAATTTTCTTGACTTTCTCTCTTCAAATCACAACAAGGCCAGGACAAATTGCCACATCAAAAACAGGCAGTCCTTGACTTGCGACCACAACTGAGCTTGAAACGTCTGTTGTTAAGCGAGACAGCTGTTCAGTGAATTTTGCCCCGTTTTACAACCTTTCTTGCCACAGTTGTTAAGTGAATCACCGCAGGTGTTAAGTTAGTAACACGGTTGTTAAGGGGATCTGGCTTCCCCGTTGACAACTCGTCAGAAGGTTGCAAAAGGTAAACATGTGACTCCGGGATATTGCAACCGTCGTAAATATGAGTCAGAATTTTGATCACATGACCATGGGGATGCTGCAGTGTTTGTAAGTATGAGAAACGCAGTGCTTGTTAAGTATGAGAAGTACAAAACCCTAGTAAGGCCACACCTGGAATCCTGCAACCAATTTTGATCACCATACTACAAAAAAGGCATTGAGACTTTGGAACAAGTTCAGAGAAGAGCAACTAAGATGATCAAAGGCCCGGAGACTAACCCGTAGGAAGAACGGCTGCGAGTTTTGAGTCTGGCTAGTCTAGAGAAAAGAAGAATTAGGGGTGACATAATAGCAGTATTCCAGTATTTGAGGGGCCGTCACAAAGAAAAGGGGGTCAGATTATTATCCAAAGCACCAGAGGGCAGGACAAGAAACAATGGTTGGAAACTAACCAAAGAGAGAAGCAACCTGGAATTAAGGAGAAACTTCCTAATAGTAAGAACAATTAACCAGTGGAATAGCTTGCCTTCAGAGGTTATGGGCGCTCCATCACTGGAGGTTTTTAAGAAATCTTTTGAGATGGTATAAGTTCTCCTGCTTGAGCAGGGGGATGGACTAGAAGACCTCCAAGGTCCCTTCCAGCTCTATTCTATTCTAAATGGGCATAAGTCACTTTGTCAGTGACATGGTAACTTCAAACGGTCACTAACGAATGGTGGTTAAGTCAAGGACTACCAGTAAAGGCCGCAATGAAAACATTCATACAAGGATTTGACCCATAAGCCAACATCTGTGCCTTGAAACCAAATTGAGAGTCTCTAAGTGCGACGCATAGCCTCTGAAGCAGTTTACACTGACTGGACGTTGATTTCAATTCCCAGAATTCTGTAGCCAACATAGCTGAGGATTCTGGGATCTAAAGACCACAGATCTGGAGGATACACAGATTTGGAGGCCAAGCCATTCCTACTAACTACGCTCTTGGCAAGACAGGAAAACTATCTTCAGTAGAGGAACTTCTCACCGGATTATTCTTTCTCAGCATCGTGAAGTTCAGAAGCCGAGCTTTATAGAGTAGGTAACCCATAAATTTGGGGGTGGGTGGGGAGGGAATAACCCACCGCTCAGCAAGCAATTAGGCAGGGGTCTCCAACTTCGGCAACTTTAAGACTTGTGGACTTCAACTCCCAGAATTCCTCAGCCACCTGAGTTGAAGTCCACAAGTCTTAACGTTGCCAAGGGCTTGGAGACCCTTGAGTTAAGAGAGTTCGTTTTGACTTGGAACGCCTTTTCCATTTCCTTTGAAAACAAAACTTTTTTTTTTCCTCCCAGAATTCAAAAAGCAACTTTCAAAAGACTGGAGAAGGCGTGTAAATATTGTCTTCAGGTGCTTGGAAAGGCCTCGGAGAAAACCTTCTCACACCTGCCTTCTTTAAACGCTACCCAACTTCAAAGTAACAATTACCCCGGGGAGACAAACAAAAAAGCTAACGGACTTGGGTGGACTTCTGCCCAAGGCGGTGTAGCTGGACCTGCTGTTAACAGAGCAGCTGAGCAACCCCCCAAAGCGATCCGACTCAAGATCCTGAAGTTGTAAACAACCCAAAAAAAGGGACTGATTTAATACACCAAGTTCTTCCACGCACGGCACAGAACAAGGCGACCATCTGGAAGAGTGACTCATACACTTTCTATAAGATGGCTGTTCTCCCCTTGTTGTTGCTGCTACAAACAAATGAGATGCAAGAGCTCTTTACTACGGGGAGTTAAAAAAAAATGAATCGTAGGGGGGCGGGGAGGAGTAACTCCCATCCCTTTACAACCTGAAGCTTATGTATGCTCACCAAAACTCGATTCTTAAGGCAATCCAAAATCCCCAAAACACTATATCCCAACGTCAATATATATATATATATATATATATATGATACAGGTAGTCCTCGACTTACAACAGTGCGTTTAGTGACCGTTCAAAGTTACAACAGGGCTGAACAAAATGACTATAATTTTTCACACTTATGACGAGTGGTGGTATACAGCCGGTTCGGACGGTAATTAAATTGCTGGTTGGCCCCGCCCTGACCCTTTCAGGAGTCCGTTCCTCCCGCGACCCATTTTTGTTCCCAGGGGGTTGCAGGAGGCCGAGTGCTGCCTGTCACACCCCCCTGGCCACACCCACCATGGCCACACCCACTCAGCTGGTCATTAGGGCAGAGAACCAGTCATTAAATTATTTGAATCCCACCCCTGCTTATGACTATTGCAGCATCCCCTTGGTCACAGCGTTTGGCAACTGACTCATATTTATGACGGTTGCTGACAAGCAAAGTCAATGGGGAAGGCAGATTCGCTTAACAACTATGGCAAGAAAGGTCGCGAAATGGGGCAAAACTCACACAACCGATGTTTCACTCAGCAACATAAATTTTGGGCTCAATTGTGGTCGTACGTCGAGGACTACTTGTACCCATCTTTTCCACAACTATTGATAACTATGCAAGTCACAATATTCTCTTAAATGTCTAGCTTCTGCAATTTATGCAAGGTGTTAATTTATGGTCTAGCTCAGTGATGGCTAACCTTTTTGCCGTCACGTGCCAAAAGCGAGCAGAGCACGGAGGGGTCGCCCACATGCCCACACCCATAATTCAATGCCCTCCAGTGCATGACCACCCCCGTGCTCCCCCACGCATGACACACACCCTGCACCCCGTTTTGGGCCTAGCAAGCCTACCTGAACCCTCTGGAAGCCGGAAACGGCCTGTTTCCCAACTTCTGGTGGGGCCATTTTTTGCCCTCCCCAAGCTCCAGACTCTTTCTTGGAGCCTGGGGAGGGCAAAAACAGCCTCCCCCCCCACCCCAGAGGTCGAAAACGCCCTCCCAGAGCCTCCTGTACTTACCTGGCACCCAAAAAGGGGCGCGTGGAGACACCTGGGAGAGGAGGGGTGGCATGGGCGGGGCCAGCTGAAAATCAGCTGGACAGCCCGCGTATGCACGCTGGAGCTGAGCTAGGGCAATGGCTCACGTGCCCAAAGATATGGCTCCACATGCCACCTGTGGCATGCGTGCCACAGGTTCGCCATTATGGGTCTAGCTTCTTTCTACAGGTAGCCTTTGACTTACAATAGTTCATTTAGTGACCATTCGAAGTTGCATCATCATTGAAAAAAGGGACTTCTGACCGTTTTTCACACTCCTGACCGTTGCCGCATCCCCATGGTCTCGTGATCAAAATTCAGACACTTGGCAATTGGCTCATATTTATGACGGTTGCAGCGTCTCGGGATCACATGATCCACTTTTGCAACCTCCTGTCACGCAAAGCCAATGGGACAGCCAGATTCACTTCATAACCACGTGACTGGCTTAACAACTGCAGTGCTTCACTTAACCACTGTGGCAAGAAAGGCTGTAAAATCAGGCAAAACTCACTTAACTAATGTCTCACTTAGCAACATCAATTTTGGGCTCACTTGTGGTCGTAAGTCAAGGACTACCTGTATAAAATCCTTAAGCGCCTATAGCGTCAGCTTTTTCAAGCCTTTATGTTTGGCTGGTAGAGTCTCATCTAATCATATTTATACCCTGGAAATCTACTATATTATTTAATTTTGAATAACCTTTGATACCCAAGGATCACATCAGATCCTCTCTGTATAGCGCAACCGTTGTTTCCTCACATATTTCTAACCTATTATAGTTCTCCGTGCATCTGTAAATTCTGTTACTCATCTCGCAAACGTGACAAAAACCTCCGTTTTATAATCTGGGCTCATCTCCACGGGAAGAGGAGTCATAAAAAACAAGATGTCGGCTGAGCCTACAGATGCCTTGCTGAACTGGTAGTGTCTCTACTTTTATTAAAATAAAAAGGGTCAATATCTGTTTTCCACTTGCTGGAATTCTCGTGTCTTCCGCACCTTATAAAGCAGTGATGGCTAACCTTTTTGCCATCGCGTGCCAAAAGCGGGGGAAGCGCGGTGGGGTCACACGCACACGTGCCCACATCCATAATTCTATGAGTCCTGCCCCCCCCCCCTGCTTTTGGCACACGATGGCATGGTGGGCCCGTTTTTTGCTCTCCTCAGGCTCCAGAGCCTTTCTAGGAGCCTGGGGAGGACAAAAACGGCCTTCCCCACCCCACCAGAGGCCCTCCGGAGGCCGGTAACAGTGTGTTTTCTGACTTCTGGTGGGCCCAGAAGGCCTGAAAATCAGCTGGCTGGTATACGCATGTGTGCCAGAGCTGAGTTCGTGTGCCCACCGATATGGCTCCGTGTGCCACCTGTGGCACCTGTGCCATAGGTTCGCCATCACGGTTATAAAGGATTGACTGCTGTTGATTTCTGGGTCCCATCACTCAGAGAGATGCTGTAGAGGAGCAATCAGCAATCAATGGATGAATGGAATCAAATAATGTCTATTTGAAATCTGGTATTTTTCTCTGATATTCTACTCCAAAACTCTGCTGTGCAGATTTCAGAACTTCCGTTATCAACTTGGATCACCCCGAATCTTCCATCTGCTTTTCGTGACAGCAACAGATCAAACAATCTGGAGAAAGCCTGCATATTTATTGCACTCTTCAACAGGAGAGAGTAGAGGTGGCTCAGACTCTGGCAATTTCTGAGTTTGTTGTTTTTTTTTTTTTTTGCCTGCAGGCATTTGATTATCCAACAAGGTAACATCACCAGTGCCAGGGAAGATGGGATTCGCTCCCTGTTTATACACAGTAGCTTGTCTCGTCAGAGTTTGTAGGGGTGTAGTTTTCCCCTTTGGCAATTCTTTGATTAAGGTATTGTTTTCCACTTGATTGTTTGGCTGGTGTTAATCCCTGCTTATCTGGGTTTAGGCCGCTGGAGAGGATGTGTTCTAGTCTTTGTTTCCTTCTTTGCTTTTTGCCTCTTTTGAATGGTATATAAATGTATTTATTACGATGCGTCTATTGATGGCTGATGTGTCTAAATGCCGAGCATCCAACAATTTTGATCTGGGAAGAGTCTGAACTTGGGGAACCAGAGGAAATGGACAGGACTCTCTAAGCTACTGGTTCCACCACTTGTGTGTTAGAGCCATGCCCCTCTTGGCTAATTAAATGGCGCAGGAGAGGGTGCATGATTGGGTCTGTAGCTAACTCCTCCTTGAGGGAGGAGGTCCCGCCACCTCTTAAAGAAGCCATAGTGTGTCCCCTCCTCAAAAGACCATCACGTGATCCAACCAAGCTGGACAGCTTTCATCCAGTTTACAATCTTCCCTTTCTAGAGAAGGTGGTGGAGAGAATGATTGAGTAGCAGCTTCCAAGAACCCTGGATAAAGTGGTTGACACCTCTTTTCAGTCTGGATTCAGACCAGGGGTTTGAGGTTTCAGACTGATTGATCGCACTCATGGATGACGAGAGTGGGATGGAGGTGCTGCATCCATCCTGGCTCTTCTGGATCTCTCAGCGGCTTTTGGCACCGTTGATCATGGTATCCTTCAGGGCCAGCATCCTATTTGGAGAATTGGGGTTGTGTGTGGCACTGTATTGTGCTGTGGTTTTTCTCCTTTCTCTGGGGCTGGTTCCAATCGTGCAGAGTTTTCTCAAATGCAGATGCATCCAGATTCAGAACACAACAGAATAATAGAGTTGGAAGGGACCTTGGGAGTCTTCTAGCCCAACCCTCTGCTCAAGCGGGATGCCCTATACCAGTGATGGCTAACCTTTTTGCCATCGTGTGCCAAAAGCAGGGGGAGCTCAGTGGGGTCACACGCCCACGTGCCCACATCCATAATTCTAGGCGCCCCACCCCCCCGTGCTCCCCCCACTTTGGCATGTGACGGCACGGTGGGCCCGTTTTTTGCTCTCCCCGGGCTCCAGAGCCTTTCTAGGAGCCTGGGGAGGGCAAAAATGGCCTTCCCCACTCTCCCCAGAGGCCCTCCGGAGGCTGGAAACAGTGTGTTTTCTGACTTTTGGTGGGCCCAGAAGGCCCGAAAATCAGCTGGCTGGTGCCGGAGCTGCATGCCGGAGCTGAGCTCGCGTGCCCACCGATATGGCTCCGCGTGCCACCTGTGGCACCCGTGCCATAGGTTCACCATCATGGCCCTATACCCATGATGGCGAACCTATGACACGGGTGCCACAGGTGGCACGTGGAGCCATATTGGTGGGCACGCGAGTGTTGCCCTAGCTCAGTTCCAGCGCGCATGCGCGCGCTGGCCAACTGATTTTCAGGCCTTCCGGTCCCACTGGAAGTCGGGAAACTGGCTGTTTCCGACCTCCAGAAGGCCTCCAGGGGGATGGGGAAGGCTGTTTTTGCCCTCCCCAGGCTCCTAGAAAGCCTCTGGAGCCTGGGGAGAGGAAAAATGGGTATACCAGGCCCACCGTGCCATCGCGTGCCAAAACAGGGGGAAGTGTGGGGGGGAGGTCACATGCGCATGCACGGGAGGGTGGGGCGCATTGAATTACGGATGTGTGCACCCATACCCACGACCCCCCCACTCCCCCCGCTTTTGGCGCGCGACGGCAAAAAGGTTAGCCATCACTGCCCTACACTGTTTCAGACAAATGGTTGTCCAGTCTCTTTTGGAAAGCCTCCAGTGATGGAGCACCCACAACTTCTGGAGACAAGCGGTTCCACTGGTTTGAATGTTCTCGCCGCTAGGAAATTTCTCCTTAGTTCCAGGTTGCTACTCTTACTTGATGAGTTCCCATCCATTGCTTCTTGTCTTGCTTTCTGGTGCTTTGGAAAATAAATTGACCCCTCTTCTTTTTGGCAGCCCCTCAAATATTAGAAGACGGCTATCTGTTGTGGTCCACCACTATCATGTCATCCCCTATTCCTTTTTTTCACTAGACTAGATAAACCCAATTCCTGCAACCGTTCTCCATATGTTTTAGGCTCCAGCCCTCCTTGGCTGCTCTTCTCTGCCCTCTTTCCAGAATGAATCTCAACATCTTTTTTTATATCATGGCAACCAAAACCGGATGCAATATTCCAAGTGTGGCCTTACCAAGGCCCGATAAAGGCAGTACTGACACTTCACGTGATCTCGATTAATCATCTAACGCTCCTTGCCCTGTTGGCAGTTTTATTTTCAAATCCCTTTTTCTAATGACCCAACGTCGGATTTTAGGACCCTGTTTCTCCAACCAGCGACCCGTTTTATTTGCCCTGGAAATGAAACACGACTTCTTCCACATCAAAACAGCTTCCATTTTAGTGAAACAATCCATCTGCTCCATGTGACTCAGAGCTGCGCTTTAAGAATGCCTTACTGTTCAGGCCAATGGTTGTTGCAGCAGCCGCTGCGCGCACAGTCTGTTTTGTTCACATACATTCTTTAGGGATGACACATCCTTATCCAAGGGCCTCTAACGGATGGGGCTTGTGGCTTCTCCCCCCCCTCTCTCCCCCCCACCCCATTTCATCCGCCCAGCACGAGAATGACTAAGCTGATAAAAATTCCTAGCCAATTATAAACCCACTTAAAGGGACAGGCGACCCCCTTCCCCACTGAAAATATACACACCGCCGAACTCTTCGCCATCCTATACTGGACGTTTCTATTCATAGGAGGAAAAGCTAAATGGATACCCTCAAGTTTTCATCCGCCCCAGCTGGATCTGTGTGTTGCCTTTTTGAGATCCACACATGCTCCAGATCATTTTAGAAAGCCATCGTTGCTCCGGGATCTAATCCCTTCTTTTTTTTTTTATTTAGAAGCATTTGCAGGCTGAGCTTTGATAGGACTTAAATTGCAAAAAAAAAAAGGAGGCGGCATCTGCGGTTATTCGCGGATAACTAGCTGAAATCAAGTAATGCAAAACAATCCTTCAACATGAACCGTCAAAATAAAAATAAGCATTAAGGGACTAATAGTTCACTTCTCTAAAGATGAAAGAAAGGCAGCTTTTTCATGGACATCTTTTCTTCTTGCCTTGCTTAGTTTTAGTTTTGCTCTTCTTTTGTTTTGTTCCTTTTCTTTTTCCTTTCCGAGTTTGTATTTTAATTTTGGGAATAAAATATAAACATTTATTTTAAAGAAGAAAGAAAGCAAGAAAGCAACCCTTTTAAACACAGCCTCAGCAGCAGTTAATCTAAAAATAGAAAGATGCCTTTGCAAATCTTTTGCAATTTAAATATTCTGCAGCAAGCAAGGGCTCGAACTTTTTACTTAGCCAAAGTACCTGAAAAGTACACGCTGAACTCTAAAAGAAGACAACTGTACACCAACAACAATTCCCATAAAGAAACAGACTGCACTTCAATGTATTTCAACCATAAGGTCAACATTTCCTCACCTGAGAGGTACAAAACAAAATATATCTAAGAGACGCTTAGGACTGCTCAGTACAGACAACAAGCTTACCGAAAAATAACACTGCTCTAGATAAATGAGTTGCAAAGTTTCCTGCTTTTTTCATGTCACTTCTGCAGAACGCTAACATATTTCTAGTGCTCTGCGATTTCTGACAGTCTAGCTTTCCATATGTGGGAGTGTGATACAATATTCCTAGCGTAGGAATATCCACCTTCAGACAACATGGAAGAAACCAGGAATACGTAGGCTATTGAAACTTAATTCATGTTTTTCAAGTGTAGTCACAATTAAAGGGTTCCAAGTGGACTCTCGTTTCAGGGTGAAGCTCTGTGGAGCAAGCTTAAAACACATTTGATCACTTTTAGTAAAGATCCGTCTTGAGGAAACCACAATAACAACAACAGAATAACAGTTGGAAGGGACCTCAGAGGTCTTCTACTCAAACCCCGTCTCAAGCAAGAGACCTTATATCCATGATGGCGAACCTGTGGCACGCATAGCCATATCGGTGGGCACACGAGCTCAGCTCCGCCAGCTGATTTTCGGGCCTTCTCTGGAGGGCTTCCAATTTTGGCCACAAATACCTTTTTTTTTTTTTAAGGCTACTGCTTCCTCTCCATCGCCTCCCCCCCCCCCCCCCCCCCCCCCCCCAAAATCATCTTGCTTCACACTTCAAACGCTTGGGACACAAATGTTATCTCAGTTGAGTCTAATGGGCGAATTACTTAAGTGTAATGTTTGGATTTTGACACAAGAATCATCACAGTTATGATTTTAAAGTAAACTTTGCAAGAGGACTGGTCCCAGGAAATGTTTTAAAAAATTAAACAGTGGATTAAAGAGTGGCAGTCCGGTGTTAATTTGGAAGCCTGCTTATCTATGGGTAAGACCATCAGAACTTTGTCTTCTGATAAATGGATGTGACTAACGGATTACAGTTCACGGGCAAGTCTCTTTTTTTTTTCCCAACAGCCAAGATTCAAACTTACAGCAGCTTCTGTTTTTGAAAAAGTGAGTTACCAGGGTCGTTAATCAAACCACTTGGTTGTGAAGTGAATCCATCCTCCCAAATGAGCTTTTTTTTTTTTTTGCAGGAAACGGATAATAAATTTCAGAATGGAAATGCTGCTGATTGTCAAGCACCTGAGATGCGATTGTGTGACTCACACGATTGTATGTGTGGTAGTCATATTTTTAAGGACACATCAGAGGTAACTTTTTTGGGGTCCATCGTAACTTTATTTGGTCATTAAGGAACTGGTCGTTAAGCGAGGACTACCTATACATTTTTTTTCTTGAAAGACGCGAAGGGGAACATTTCTTTCTGTCAATAAACTCTATATATTTACAAAATCAGAGTCATAAATCAAACACCTCAGAAAGTTTTTGTTATTAACTGAACAGGATTTCGTTCTTGGTTTCGGAGTCAATATTGGACAATTTAAATACAGGAAGTCTCAACTTGTAATGATTCATTTAGTGACCGTTTGGAGTTATAACAACACTAAAAAAAGGGAGCCATGACTGTTTTTCACACTTATGACCGTTGCAGCATCTCCATGGCCACGTGATCAAAATTCAGGCACTTGGCAACTGACTCATATTTATGACGGTTGCAGTGTCCATGAATCATGTGATCCCCTTTTGCAACCTTCTGACACGCAATAAGGAAGCCAGATTCACTTAACGACTGTATGATTCCCTTAACAACTGCAGTGATTCACTTAACAATTGGGGCAAAAAAGTCATTAAACGAGGCAAAACTTAACGGTGCAGCTTAGCAATGGAAATTTCGGGGTCAACGGCAGTCGTAAATCGAGGGCAACCTGTAACCTCATTTGCAAATCAAGAAACAACACTTTTACACAAACACACACACCGAAAGATAGGATTCCTAGGAAGATTGGAAAGCAACTCAAGAAACCATGGACTTCTTCTGAACCACCATTGGAAAAGGTCCGTTTCCTGCTTTCTGACATTCCTTTTTTGTCACTCGGCATTTGCAAGACTGGCATTATTACCAATAATGCAAGATTGCTTATTTAGTATCCTATAACTATGACTATCTCTCTCTTCTCTTCTCTTCTCTCTTCTCTCCTCTCCCTCTCCTCCCTCTCCTCCCTCTCTCTCTCCCTCTCAATTCTCTCTTCTCTCTCCTCTCTCCCTCCTCCCTTCTCTCTCCCCCCTCCCTCTTCTTTTGTCTCCTCTCCCTCTCCTCCCTTTCTTCTCTCCCTCCCACTCCTCTCTCTTCTCTCTCTCCCTCTCCCTCTTCTCTCTCTCCCTCCCTCCCTCTTGTCTCCCTTCTCCCTCCCTCTCTCTCCTCCCTCTCCTAAATTCTTTCTCTCTCTCCTCTCTCCCTTCCACTTCTCCCTCTTTTCTCTCCGCTCCCTCTGCTCCCTCTCTTCTCTCTCCCCTCCCTCTTCTGTCTCCCTTCTCCCTCCCTCTCTTCTCCCTCTCAATTCTCTCTCTTCGCTCTCTCCTCTCTCCCTTCCACTTCTCCCTCTTTTCTCTCCTCTCCCTCTCCTCCCTCTCTCCCTCCCACTCCTCTCCCTCCCTCTTTTCTTTCTCTTCCCTCTCCCTCTCCCTTTTTTCTCCCCCCTCCTTCCCCCTCTTTTCTCTTCTCCCTCTCCTCCTTCTCTCCTCTTTCCTTCCCTCTCCTCTCCCTCCCTCTTTTCTCTCTTTCCCTCTCCCTCTTTTCTCTTTCCCTCTCCCTCTTTTCTCTCTTCTCTTTTCTCTTCCCCCTCCCTCCCTCCCCCTATCTTTCCCTCTCTTCTCTCTCTCCTCCCTCTCTCCTCCTTCCCTCCCTCTCTCCTCTCTCTCCCTCCCTCTTTTCTCTCTCTTCTCTCCCTCCCCGGTTATCACTCACAGCATGAGACAATGATCTTCACTTTGGCAGTGAATTTAGAGAAATCAACCCATCCAAGAGCCTTGATCCGGCATTCTTTCCTGCTTCTAAAATTTGCATTCTGAATCGGCAAACTTTGAGCAAACTTTCCCATTCGCACATCCCAAAAGAGCAGACCTCTAAATCCAAAGAACTGTGTTGCCCTTTGCAACAAATTTGGGGGGTGTCACTCAGTTACTTATTGTGTTGCAATGAATTGGAAAACAAATCAAGCTTCTTGTATTGGAGCTGAGGAGTAAATTGCAACCTCCTCGGTCCACAAAGGAAGCAATACTTTTTTCCCTCAAATCTCTACTCCGTCCATTTTTTTCCATAACCGCATTTCTGTCAGCATTTTTTTATTAGATGTTTTTTTTTCTCCACCCATCCCTCTTTTATTATCATACTGTCTGTCATACATGACTGTCAATGTCTCAGTCATGAACCACAATGCTGGGATACAGGCAATCCTCGACTTACGACCATAACTGAGCCCAAAATTTCTGTTGCTGAGTCAGACCGTTAACTGAATTTTGCCCCATTTTGCAAGCTTTCTTGCCGCAGTTGTTAAGTGAGTGAATCTAGCTTCCCCGTTGACTTTGATTATCAGAAGGTCGCAAAAGGGGATCACATGACCCCAGGAGATTGCGACCATCATAAATATGAGTCAGTTGCCAAGCATCTGAATTTTGATCACATGTCCATGTGGATGCTGGTATGGTTGTAAGTCACTTTTTTTTTTAGTGCCGTTGTAATTTTGGACAGTCAGTAAATGAACTGTTGTAAGTTGAGGATTACCTATTTTGGACAAAAGGACAGGATAGCAGGTTGACCCTAAACTGTCACTCTTTATAATGTGAAGTTTTATTTGCCTTGAGCTCCACTCTAGATACCTTCATGGGGACATCGGAGAAGGAGAGAAGCAACCTGGAATTAAGAAGAAACTTCCTAACAGTGAGAACAATTAACCAGTGGAACTGCTTGCCACCAGAAGTTGTGGGTGGCTTCATCACTGGAGATATTTAAGAAGAGACTGGACAGCCACTTGTCTGGAATGGTACAGGGTCTCCTGCTTGAGCAGGGGGCTGGACTAGAAGACCTCCAAGGTCCCTTCCAACTCTATTCTGGAGCGGTGGTTAGAACACAGTACTGCTGATTGCTGACTGCCAGCAGCTCGGCAGTTCGATTCTCACTGGCTCAAGACCGACTCAGCTGTCCATCCTTCCGAGGCCAGTAAAATGAGGACCCAGATTGTTGGGGCAGCAATATGTTGACTCTGTAAACTGCTTAGAGAGGGTTGTAAAAGCACTGTGAAGCGATAAATAAGTCTAAGCGCTATTGCTATTGTAAGTTCCCTTGACACAGTATTCCAAGTATGGTCTTACCCGCAGCTGTACACCTCTGCATCTAAACAGATCTTGCTGGACAAATAACCCCTGTAGCCCTCATTCTCTCTCTCCTCTCCTTAAAGAGATAACTTATCTCTTTTCAAAATTGCAAGCTTTTTTTGGTATCTTTCAAGCGTCTGTGCAAAGCAGGAGGTTCATCCTTCTCTCTGATAAGCAATGTTGACCCACCAGATCAGTGGAGAACTGCAATTAAGATATGCAAACTGCACGCTTGGGGACAGGGAGGGGAAGAGGCAGGGACCGACCATTTGGCCATTATGACCGATAAGTATTTACCATATTTGGGTCAGGGTTCCAAGCAATAGATCCATTTTGCAAGCAAAAAATCCAAGCATACTTGGAACCCTGACAATCTTCATATATAATTTGATATTTATCTGGACCTTCTGTGTTTCATCTTTCTTTTTTTTTTTTTCTTTTTTTTTTTACAGTTTGAGAGGGAAAAAAAGAAGACAAGTTCAAAAAACCTTCGTTTCGCCACCAAAAAGCATCTATTTCCCCATTTTCAAAATTCTACTGATGTCAAGAGTTCAAAGAATGTGTAATTACACTGTAATTATTCAACTCCAAAGCAACCTGCTAGCTAAAACAGGATTGCCATTTATCAGATTACAGATTAACAGAATTGGAAGGGACCTTGTAGGTCATCTAGTCCAACCCCCTGCCCAAGCAGGAGACCATACACCATTTCTGACAAATGGCAGTCCAATCTCTTCTTGGATATCATCGCTGCTGCAACTAAACCAGCATAAGAACCAGTAGTGGGTTTCAAATCCCGTTGCTACTGGTTCGCTCGTGGGTGCATGCGCACTGGCGTGCGCAAAGCTTCTGCACATGTGCAGAGACTTCCGGGTGGGTAGGCGGAGTCAGTGGTGAAATCCAAATTTTTTTAATACCAGTTCTGTGGGAGTGATTTGATGGGCGTGGTGTGGCTTGGTGGGCATGGCAAGGGAAGGATACTGTAAAATCCCCATTCCCTCCCCACTCCTGGGGGAAGGATATTGCAAAATCTCCATTCCCGCCCCACTCCTGATGGAAGGATATTGCAAAATCTCCATTCCCACCCCACTCCTGACGGAAAGATATTGCAAAATCTCCATTCCCACCCCACTCCTGGGGAAGGATATTGCAAAATCTCCATTCCCACCCCACTCCTGACGGAAAGATATTGCAAAATCTCCATTCCCACCCCACTCCTGGGGGAAGGATATTGCAAAATCTCCATTCACTCCCCACTCCTGATGGAAGGATATTGCAAAATCTCCATTCCCTCCCCACTCCTGGGGAAAGGATATTGCAAAATCTCCATTCCCACCCCACTGGGGCCCGCCAGAGGTGGCATTTGCTGGATCTCCAAACTACTCATAATTTCCGCTACCGGTTTCTCCAGAACCTGTCAGAACCTGTTGGATTTCACCCCTGATCTGTACTGTCGAGAAGATTCAGTTTATCAACAAACAAGCAAAAGTTTTTTTGACAGTGAAGTCATAAATGTTTCTCCCTCAGTCTTCTTGAAAAACTACAGGTAGTCCTCAATTTACAATTCATTTGGTGACCGTTTCGAAGTTACAACGGCACTGAAAAAAGTGACATGACCATTTTTCACACCACCGTGTCAGCAACCCCATGGAGATATGATCAAAATTCAGATGCTTTTGGCAACTGACTCACATTTATGACGGTTGCCATGTCCTGGGGTCATGTGATCCCCTTTTGCGACCTTCTGATGAGCAAAGTCAACGGAGAAGCCAAATTCACTCAACAATTGTGTAACTAACTTTAACAACGGCAGTTGTTAACTGTGGATGTAAAATGGGGCAAAACTCATTTAACAACTGTCTTGCTTAGCAACAGAAATTTTGGGCTTGTCAGCATAAGTCGAGGACTACCGATATTCAAATAGCCACATCACTCCTCTCATGCATGTCAAAACATTTCCCAGGTCCAAAGCTTCCCACAACAACCAAATACCAATATATTAAGGAAGGGTGCAGCCAGCAGAAACACAAAGGATATGAACGTTTTTAAAAAGAACTCCAAAAATCTACAGATCCTTGACAAAAACATTTATCCTGCGCCAAACTGGGTCAACTTGACCCACATTTCTTTGCAATGTTATGTGTGCTGAGAGGTGGGTCTTAGCATAATACTTTAATAATATTTCCCCCCCTCATTCTTGAGAAAAAAGTGGTTTTCCCTACCATTGCAAAAAGAGCTCCATTTCAGGAAGATTTTTTTTATATATAAATCCTCAGTGTCAGTTATCACAGTTTCAGCTTTTGCTTCTCTCAAAAGCCATGAAAGGACTCCTACTTTAAGGCAGGGGGTTGGACTAGAAGACCTCCAAGGTCCCTTCCAGTTTTATGCTTCTATGAAATCAGACTGGTTTGGGGTTTTTTTCCCCAAGAGGGAAGCTGCTAATCCAGTGATGGCTAATCTTTTCCAAACCAAGTACCCAAAGCGTGTGCGCACATGCACGAATGCATGCGCGCGTGAACCCCCATACATATGCGCACACACCCCTCATGCGCCCTGCCCCCGCATATGTGTGAACCGCTCCCCCACACGCATCCTGCCCCCTGAGCATGCACGGCAGAGACCCGAAGACGAACTGGGTGGTGGGAGGTGCGCATGCATGCGCAGCGGAGCTGAACTGGGGCGACGGCTCACGTACCCTCAGAGAGGACATTGCATGCCACCTGTGGCACACGTGCCATAGGTTCGCCATCACGGTGCTAATCTTTCCCCCTCAGTGTCAGAGGCCTGACCAGCCAGCACCAAACTCTACCGTAGAGTTCCTGGATGGATTATTTGATCACATATGTGTGGCCTTTCACTGACACGCCATCAAAAGGAGAAGCGTCTTTCATTCAGGAGAATCTGTACAGAAGGCTAGCCAAGCCTTCCCCAAAGCAGGACCCTATGCTATTTCAGGCTCCAAATTAAAATTCTGCTTCAAGAGACTCCATCAATCAATAACATTTATTTGGTCAACGACCAGCAACATTTGAAAAAAACGAAACAAAAACAGAGTGAAGCAGATAAATACAATAACACTGACATAGTAACAAGAGGAGTGAATGTTACATTCTACAGTTTATTCTGCTAGTTGTTAGCATGTTATGTTTGTTTTTTGTTCTTTTAAATTTTCTAGCCATGATTGCTTAAAACAGAGGTCTCCAACCTTGGCAACTTTAAGACTTGTGGACTTCGGCTCCCAGAATTCCTCAGGCATGAAAGCCAGCTGGGTGACTTTGTGCCAATCACCAGGAAACTGTGAGTTCTAGTCCTGCTTAGGCACCAAGTCAGCTGGGTGACTTTGTACCAATCACCAGGAGGCAGTGAGTTCTAGTCTCTCCTTATGCATGAAAGCCAGCTGGGAGACCTTGGGCCAGTCCCTCTCTCTCAGCCGAGTCCACCTCACAGGGTTGTTGTAGGGAAAACAGGAATAGGAAGTTGTGCCGGATATGTCTGCCGCCTTGCGTTATTTGTCAAAATAATAAAGACGGGATCTAAGTAAATGTAAATAAAACTGGACGGGAATCACACATCCCTAATTCAGAGCTCCAGAACCTTTGGGGCCGCCGATCGAGAGGGCACGGTTCTTTTTAACCTCGTCCACGTGTTACCCATGCCAACCCCAAAGCGTGTTTTGGGGGTTCAGACATTTGCTTGCTTGTTACAGCTTCCCTTGTGGGTCCCCTGCAGCATTCATTCCACAGGCCAGAAACGCACACCCAA
This sequence comes from Ptyas mucosa, assembly GCA_012654045.1. Lineage (NCBI taxonomy): Eukaryota > Metazoa > Chordata > Lepidosauria > Squamata > Colubridae > Ptyas > Ptyas mucosa. Next base: position 7,132,967 of record WNWU01000044.1, read on the forward strand.
GCCGCAGCTTATAAATATTACAGAAGGAACCAATTCAGAACCAGAGGCATTTCCCCTCCCCTTTTCCCATTCATGCCCGCATACTTCGCATAGATTCAATATTTTCTAAAGGACAAAGAACGTGGTTTGACGACCGAAGGAGGAGACCAGAGACCGGGACAGGGAGGGGAAGAGGGGCGCCTTGCAATTCACTCGGCCAAAGCTGACGGCACAAGATTTTCAATTGACGTAAATAGCTGCAAGGACTTTAAAATCAAAGCCTTGCTTTAATTCAGCCGCATGCCAGCAGCGAAAGGGTCGTCCTATATGGCCGTTTTGTTTGCTTGGCCTGATGTAGACGCTGAAGGGTGACACACAAAATGGATCCCCAGTGCCGGAAGAGAGCTGCATTTCGCCAGTTTAAAACTACAATTCAGTCCTCCACTTACGACCACAATTGAGCCCCAAAATTTATGTTGCTAAGTGAGAAATTGGTCAAGTAGGTTTGGCCCCATTTTTAAGTGAATCACCGCTGTTATTAAATCAGTAACCCGGTTGTTAAGTGAATCTGGCTTTCCCCGCCGACTTTGCTTGTCAGGAGGTCGCAAAAAGGGGATCACGCGACCCCAGGATTCTGCAACCATCATAAATGGGAGTCAATAGCCAAGCATCCAAATGTAAATCACCTGACCACGGGGATTCTGCAAGCGGTCGTTAAGTGTGAAAAATGGTCATAAGTCACTTTTGTCAGTGCCGTTATAACTTCGAAGGGTCACTAAATGAACTGTTGTTAAGTTGAGCACTGCCTGTATATCCATATTCCTTTGGAGCCCTTGGGTGACCCCCCAACCCCTAAAAGTTCCTTTTGCATTATCAAAGGTTTTGCTTTGCAATAAATTTATGGCCAATAGTATTTAAATATGGCCTAAATCAGTGATGGCTAATTGCTTTTGGCACATGATGGCACAGTAGGCCCGTTTTTCATCTTCCCCAGGCTTTAGAGGCTTTCTTGGAGCCTGGGGAGGGCGAAAACGGCCTTCCCTACCCCGAAGGCCTTCCGGAGGCCAGAAACAGCCTGTTTCCTGGCTTCCAGTGAGCCTAGAAGGCCCGAAAATCAGCTGGCCGGCATGCGCATGCGCACTGGAGCTGAGCTAGGGCAATGCTCGCGTGCCCACAGATATGGCTCTGCGTGCCATATCTGTGGAGAAGATATGAAGACTTTTAAAACATTTGAGAGGGATAATTCTTTAGTAAAGTCTCAGAGCTCCATTTCATTTTTACGATTGTCCCTGGGACGGAGCCAGAAGCATTTCAGTGTTGTTTCTGAACAACTTCTATCTTGCTTTTCAGTCCAAAAAATATTCCATTCTAAACAGCGTGACTCAAAAGAAATAAAGAAAGAGTGGGAAAAATCAAAGCATCAGTTTTGAAATTCAGGTCCATCAAGTAACAGGCAGTAGGGACAGGGGTGTGTTTCACTTACCTTTACCACCTGTTTGTCACATGCATGCACGCTCGCTTTGTGTGCACACTGTCTGTGCATGCACCCGGCCTTCCACGCGTGCGCTTTGCTCCCTCACGCGCCCTGCGCGCATGCAGCCAGCCTCAAAAACATGCCTAAATAGCAATTGCCGCTACCGGAATGCCACCTCTGAGCAGGAAGAAAGCAGAGCTGCTTAACTCATTCTTTGCATCACTTTTCACGCTAAAAGAAATTATAGCCCAACATACCCCCCCCCCCAAAAAAACCAACCCTACTGTAATAGACAAACTGGAAATAAAAATTGAAAAAAGCAAGAAAATGGTAAGAGAACACCTATCTGACCCTGATAAATATAAATCACCAGGACCTGACAGATTACACCCCAGAGTTCTGAAGGAGGTAACAGATGTTATCTCAGAACCATTGTACCACATCTTTCCAAAATCCTGCAGCACTGGGGAAGTATCTGAGGATTGGAAAAGGGCTGATGTGCTTCCCATCTTCAAGAAAGGGGGGAAAAACAAACAGAAAGACCCAGGAAACTACAGACCAATCAGTCTAACATCAATACCCTGTTTTAGGGGTGAAATCTAGTTACCTTCCTTACCGGTTTGGAAGTGCACGTGCGCACGCACACATCACATGCACACACGCACATCGCATGCACACGCAGACCTTCTGCGCATGCGCAAAACCTTCTGCGCATGTGCAAAAAGTAAAGAACACATTACTTCCTGGTAATGCTCCACCATCACTACCGGATCTCCCAATCTGGTGCGAGATGGGAGGATTTCACCCCTGCCCTGTTTCCCCCAAAATAAGACATCCCCTGATAACAAGCCCAATCGGGCTTTTGAACGCATGGCAATAAGGCCAAGCACTTATTTCAGGGTTCAAAAAAAATATAAGACAGGGTCTTATTTTCAGGGAAACACAGTACCTGAAAAGATCCTGGAAAAGATAATCAAGAAACAGATCTGCGAAGAACTAGAAGCAAGGTTTCACGAGTACGTAAGTTTATGGGCGCTGTTTATTATTAAAAAGCATGTTCCATCCTTCCATTAAATTTCCTATTTAATTAAAATTCTTTGCTGGTCTTCTGTAAAATCAGCCCTACTGCGTGAACAGCACTCGCTAGCTGCCTGTAAAAGTACTGCATCTCAACCAGCAATATAAATCATATTTTCGTACTGAAGACATTAAGAAGTTATCAGACACCAGCCAGACTATAAAGAGATGGGCACAAATTAAAAGCCCTGGCCAATAAAGATCCTTTTTTTTTTTTTTTTTTTTTGCTTTTGTTGCTGGCATACCAGATGGCACACTGGGACACAGGCCCACAAAGCCGTAAAATAAAAAAAAGAGGAGATGTGGTTTTATCAATGCATTATAGGTGTATGCCAATTTTTCTTGAAAATGCAAAGTTGGGGGGGGGAGGAGGAGTGTTCTCCTCCCATTTATTCCCAAAGGAAATTCAATCTGATCCAAGCGACTCTTTAATACGGGGAGTCCTCGAACGATGACGACGGTAACGGAGCCTGCCCATCATAGTCATATGTCGGGACAGCCATAAAAGGTTTTACAGCCCCTTTTGAAAGTGGTTGTTTAATGGAAGCCATTTATCAAGCAAAAGCTGCAGTTGTTAAGTGGATGCAGTTGTTAAGCGAACTCATGGTTTGGTATCGGTTCAAATTTGCCCAAAAATGGAAGTTAAGTACAGTTAACTGTTGTAAAACACGTTTTGTCAAAATACGTGGGGTGCTACAACCAACCATAAATCCAGTTGTATCACAAAGAGTCCGAACTTTGGTTGTGACAGGAGGTGCCAAGTAGTTCCATAGTAGGTCCATCATAATTTTGAATGGTTGCTAAGCAACCAGTCGTAAGTCAAGGACTACCTGTATTTCTTAACCATCTACAACAAACAATTCTCAGACTCAAAAGCAGCGTTAAAAAAAGGGGGCTGCATTTTCCCCTCATTTTTTTTCCTACAAAGATATAGGCCCGTGATGGCGAACCTATGACATGCGTGGCCGAAGTGGCACGCGGAGCCATGTCACCTGGCACGCATGGCGTCACCCGTTGCTGTTCCGGGTTTCTGGTGCGCATATGCCTGCGATGATCAGCTGGCCTTTGTGCTTGCATCAATGCCGGAAACCGGAAGAGCTGGTCTTCCATTTTCCACCGTGAGCATGTGCGCTGGACAGCTGATCAGCGTGTGTGCATGCATGGAAGTAACCTGAAGACTTGCCAGCAGTAACCTAAGAAACCGCAAGTACATTCTTTGGTGCATGCCCACCCCTGGGCAACTCCTATTCCTTTCTCGGCCCAGACGAATGTGCGCAAAGCACATGTATGCACGCGAAGTGCTCCCTTTTCGGCATTTAGTGCCGCGCACGCATGCGTGCACTCCCTTTTTGGCACTCGATGCCAAAAAGGTTCTCCATCACTGATACAGGCTCATCGTGGGAGATTATCGTGAAAGTTATTAGCTGCTTTATCCAAAGCAGATTCCATTAACGTTTCTATTGCCACCGAGTTAGGAAGTTTCCTACAGGTAGTCCTCGAATTACAGCCACAATTCAGCCCAAAAGTTCTGTTGCTAAGCGAGACATTTGCTAAGTGACCTTTGCCCCGTTTTACAACCTTTCTCGCCAGTTGTTAAGTGAAATCACTGCCGTTGTTATGCTAGTAAACCAGGGGTTCAGTAAATCTGAGCTTCCTCGTTGACTTGGCTTGTCAGAAGGTCATAGAAGGGGCGTTGGTCCTACCTGACACGCTTTCTCGTTGAGTGGAGACAGCAGCCAGTGTGGGTAGTACTCGCCCAATCAGATTAAAGGACTGAGTCTGCCAATAATTCTTAGTCCCGCCCTTGTTGCCGGACAGGCCAGCTTTTGGCGAAGATTTAAGAGACAGACTCGGCGTGTGGGAGAAGAAGAAACACAGGTAAGCAGACAGAATGAGGAGGCAGAAAGGACCAGCCTAACATAGGGAGCGTCTGGCTGCTGTCTCCACTCAACGAGAAGAAGCGTGTCAGGTAGGACCAACGCCCCTTCTCCATTGAGAGTGGAGACAGCAGCCAGTGTGGGACATACCCAAGTTCACTGTCCCAAATTCAGGGGGGGACCAGGCTGGTCCGCAATACCCTCCCCGGCAACGACCCTGTGAAGAACCCGCTGTCCGAACGCGGCCTCTGCCGAAGCAAATTGGTCCAGTTTATAGTGTCGAATGAAAGGGACTGGCGAAGTCCAAGTGGCCGCCCTGCAGATCTCAAGCAAAGGGGCTTGGGTCGCCCACGCTGCCGTCGTAGCCGCGCTGCAGGTGGAATGAGCAGTCAATCGTGCAGGACGGGGAAGAGAACGAAGGTCATAGGCCAAAGCAATAGTCTGACAAATCCAGCAACCAATAGTAGACGAGGGGACTTTGCATCCCTGGGAGACAGGCAAAAAGGAGACGAAAAGCGATTCTGAACGGCGAAAGGGAGCCGTCCTCTTAATGTAGATCCGCAACGCTCATCGGACATCCAGAGAGTGACAAAGTCGCTCCCGAGGGTGAGAAGGCCGAGGGCAGAAGTTAGGCAGAATAAGTTCCTGCGAACGATGAAACACAGAATTGACCTTTGGAACGAAGCACCACAAACGGAGCACCACACGGCCCGTGTGGAATACACAAAGATCTGGACAGGTGGACAAAGCAGCGATTTCCGAAATGCAGCGGGCCGAGGTTATGGCCACCAAGAAGGCGACCTTGCATGAGAGAAGCCTGAGACTAGAGGTCTGCAAAGGCTCGTACGGGGAACCCATGAGCGACTCCAACACCAGTGGAAGGTCCTAAGTAGGGTATCTATGCAGGACAGGAGGACACAAGTTTGTGGCACCACGGAGAAAGCGACGGATCAGAGGATGTTGCGCCAATGGCGACAAAAAAACGCAGACAAGGACCGAAGACAAAGCAGCCACCTGATGACGTAAAGTGTTAGGCGACAGACCCTGAGATAAGCCTTCCTGGAGGAACACCATAATGTTCACAATGGATGGTTGCAGAGCGGGTACGCCGGTTCGGGAACACCAGGAGCAGAAAGCCCGCCAGGTGGCAGAATGCGGTCCGTAGAAGGGTGGCGGGACGCCTGCAAAGTCCGAATAACATCCGCCGGGATGTCCACTGCTGTCAACGAGCACTGTTCAACCGCACAACAGGAGGGATCGGAATCGGCCTGGATGAGGTGCCTCTGCCCGCCTTCTGCAAGGGTAAGAGAAACCATTGGAGTTCCCGGGCGTGCAGCTGGGCCCAGGGAATTATGGTTATGGTGGAAATCATCTTCCCCAAAAGTTGCGATAAAATGTAGGGAGAGGCAAGACAACACCCTTCCACCTTGGAGACCAGTTGTCGTAGGCTGTCCTGTCTATCGGGGGAGAAAAAAACCTTACCCTGAACTGAGTCTATAAGGGCCCCCAAATGGACCAAGGAAGTGGAGGGAGAGAGATGGCTTTTTTCCAAATTAATTGAAAAGCCATGATCCACCAGAGTCTCAACAGTAAGACGAATGTCCAGAGAGGCTTGCTGGGCGGAGGGAGACAAAACCAGAATATCATCCAGGTAACACAAAAGTCTAACTGAACGGAGTCTACAAGAGATCAAGGTGGCCAACACCTTCGTAAAAATATGGGGGGCAGAGGACAGTCCAAAGGGCAAAGCCTTGTACTGGTAATGTGCCCTCCCTGTAACAAAACCTCAAAAACCGTCTATGGGAAGGGAGGATAGGGATGTGCAAATAGGCCTCCGTAAGGTCAATGGAAGAGAGGAGATCGCCTCTCCGAACGCCTTCTAGTATGGTTTTCAAAGATTGCATTTTAAATTTACAGTACACCACGTACCTGTTCAAAAGTTTCAAGTCCAGAATGGGTCGCCACCCCTCCCGAAGACTTAGGCACAAGGAATACCTTGTGCCTCTACGAGAGTAGAACCCTGTACGTTCCTGACCCGCAGGCACCAGCTGAATAGCCCGGATGGTCAAGAGATGCTGAACCGCTGCGTCCATAAGGGACCTCTTCTCGATGTTACGAGAAAGCAGACAGCAGACAAAGGTAATCGGAGGGGTGGAAACAAATTCAATGGGCAACCCTGATCGTAAGGTAGCCTGGACCCACTTGTCTGAAGTAGAGTGCTCCCAAATGTCGGCAAAGAGGGCCAATCTGCCGCCTATGGGAGGCTCTGCGATGCAATCAGCGGTGGCGGTGGATGAAACGACCTCCTCCCCCCCCGAAAGGGCCGTTTAAAACCAAAGGATCTGCCCCGCCCGGACCTATCTTGAGAACCTCGTTGCCTGCCAAAGGTATTGTACGGCCGAGGTGAAGAAAAGGAAGAGGAGGACCCCCCAACATCAGCACCTCGAAAATGGGATCAAGAGGGATACGGAGAGATGCGGGATTCCCCTCTGCGAAATGCTGACGCGAGGACCTTCTTCTTGTGCCTAGTTTCGGTCAAAAAGGGCTCCAAAGCGTCCCCAAACAGTCGTGAGCCCCCAAAGGGAATAGAGGCTAGGCGCCACTTCTGTCTGGCATCCGCCTACCAATGGCGGAGCCAGACCAAACGACGGGCAGTGACCGAACAGGCCAAGGATTTAGTGGCAAAACGAGCTGTGATCAGAGTTGCGTCAGCCGAAAACTGGACCGCCACTACGATCTTATTAAGGTCCTGCTTGACCCGAACATCCTCAGGCGACAACTTTTCTTACAATTGGAGCAGCCATAACAAGGTGGTGCGGTTAAAGAAGGACGCGGTAGAGGCGGCCCTGATCGCCCATGCCGCGCATTGGTGCGCCCGTTGTAGGACCAAGTCAGAATGCCGTTCATCGGGCCGCAAGCCTTCATCTGGATCCCTCAGAACATTGGCATTAGGCAGGAGGGCAGCCACCGGGGCATCCACTGACGGAATTTGCAGGAGGGAATCCAGCTCCGAAGAGACGTGAAAGTTCGTATGATCATTAGAAGAGGGGAGTGGGGCCGAGCCCAGTGAGGACCACTGTCGCTTAACAATGTCCAGGAAGAGAGGAGGAGTAGGTATGACCGTGACCAGTTTAGGCGGCTCCGCAAACATAGGTTCCAAAGTTCCGGTTGAACCACAGGCGAAGAAAGTTGAACTGTGTTCACCACCTTGAAGAGTAGTGACTTGAATAAGGCCTGTGGAAAAAGACCAGAAAACACCGGCTGATCCAGTGGAAGGTTTTCATCATCCGACAAACCAGAGTCACTATAGTCGGCCTCAGACAGGGTAGAGGCATGGCTAGTATACGAACGCGAGGGAGAGCCAGGAGCCACAGTTGTCACGTGATCCGAAGAACGTGGACAGTCCGGCGAAGCCGATCACACAGAGCCAGAAACACTGGGAAGACGGAGACCAACCACCAGCAACTTTTGTACCACAACCTCAATGAGTTTTTGTAGCTGTTCAGGAGGAAGCGGGCAAGCTAGTGTCTCCAAAGGAGGAGCCGGAAACATAGGAGGTGGAGAAGGCTGAGGAGCCCCTCAGGAGGCGGAGTAGTGGGAGGATCAGCAGAGTCAGCGCCCCACAAATTTGTAGTGGAGATGGTAACGGGGCAATCTCGAAGAGAAAGCTGGTCCGGGGTGGCTGGACGATGAGCCTGCCCAGGATCTGAGGCCTCGGGATTCACAGGTGGCGGAACTACTGCAGCCATTAGATGAGCACTCGCCTTGTCGCAAAGCTGTGTAAGAACTTTGTCCCTGCGTTTTTCCACCTGGGAGGTGGAAGTGCCATGCTTGTGGCCCTTGTGGAGAGAGCGCAGCATTTGAGCATGCGTAGGAAGCGGCTCATCAGAGGCCTGGGTGGAAGAATGATGGATAACAGTTGTGGCACCCGATTGTCCATGACTATTAGAGCCGGCCTTCTGACCGTGCTTACGACTTAGAAAGTGCCTTGGGCATATTGACCAATCACAGGCACACCCACCACAGGCCAAACAATAAGGCAGGGAGCGCGGAAACTCCACAAATAACCTGTCGCGTAATTGAGACTGACAGGGAAAGCAAGGGGAGCGCAAAAGCTCCACAAAATGGCCACCACGCATCCAGCTAATTCCAAATGGTAGGAACACAAAGCGGAGCAATACGGGCTACCAAGGCCAGTCACCCAAGTGCTGCCAAATGGGAGCACGAAGCTCCACAGAGGAACCCAACAGTCAGAAGGCACAATAAACTGCAGCAGGGCAGCAGCGACGGAAACGCGAAGCTCCACAGAGCCGTCCGGTCATCAGAAGGCGCAGTCAGTTGCCACAAAGGCAGGAGCGCGAAACTCCACAGACCGCGGCTCAGCTGATGGTCGGGCAAGGCTGTCAGATGTCGATCTTAGCGCAGGAGAGGTCGGGAGAAGACTCAGTCAGAACGGTGCGACGCCAGAAGCTCCCAGCCGACCAGATCAAGCCGCCTAGCAAGTCCAGCTTGGCGAAAGGAGGCCCCGTTAGGAGACGAACGAAGAGAGGTAGAGGGAAACGCTCCAACGACGAGGGATCAGCAAAATGGCCGCCAACGTTCAAATGGCGCGAAAAAGGCAGCCGAGTCCCGAGGCAGCCGGGGCAAGGAGAACACCCGACCAATCCCCCATGCACCTCCAAGGGGGGAAAAAACCCCAGAGGGAGTCCCCCCAAAGGGAGGAAAAAACGCCCCCGTCAAATGGTGGTAACTAACAGTCCCGGCCACAAACAAAGACAACTCACAAAACAGTCCAAGGCAACCAAGTCCAAGGGAGAAGGCAGAAAATGAAGTCAAATGCAATCCAAAGGTAATCAATTCCAAGGGAGAAGTCAGAAAACGTAGTCAAACAAGCCAGATCGAAAATGCCAAAAAATCCAAGTCAGAGAGCTCAATTTAGGAAAAATAGAGAGAGCTAGAGACCCACACGCCAGTCCAGACTGAAGGATTGAGTCAAAAGCTGGACTGCCCGGCAACAAGGGCGGGACTAAGAATTATCGGCAGACTCAGTCCTTTAATCTGATTGGGCGAGTACTACCCACACTGGCTGCTGTCTCCACTCTCAATGGAGAAGAGGATCACACGACCCCGGGACACCGCAACCGTCATAAATATGAGTCAGTGGCCCAGCTGGCTGAATTTTGATCATGGGGATGCTGCAACGGACATTAAGTGTGAAAAAATGACCAAAAGTCACTTTTTTCAGCGCTATTGTAACTTCGAATGGTCCTACACCTTTGTAAATTGAGGATTATCTCTACTTCATCTCCTGGAGAACGCCAACCATGCCCATCTTTCTCCAAGGCATAGCCTAATTTTTCTTTACAATTTAAAGGGGGGGGGGAATCCCCAAAGCTGTGAGAAAAGGGGAGAAACAAAGAACGGCCTCACCTCGTCTCAGCAGCTGTGGCAACCTCCCAACCACTTCGCTTTTCCGGAAATCCGGAATTGCAACATCATTGCCCCACTGCTCCTGCCAAAAGGAGATGTACGTGGAAAAGCAGTTGGCATCTTCTCTGCAGCTCCCAGAAGGAGGAGAAAAAGTGCAGAGTAAATATTGCAGGATCAACTTTGCAACTGCCGGTGGGAACTTACCCAGACAACTACTACTCCAAAGGTTAAGGAAGAGGAGGAGGAGGAGGAGGAGGAGGAGGAGGAGGAGGAGGAGGAAGTCACCAAAGACAGCAGGAGGCAAGTCAAGCTTCCTTCCCACCCATTTATTATTTTTTTTAATGAACAGGAACAAAAGCCCTTCTTTGCACTTCCTCATCCAGTTTAATTATTCGTTACAAAAAAAGCCATCGATCGCCAGCCACACAGGCACTGTACACCAGCCGCTCACCCTGCCCACTGCTGGCATTATTTCTGGAAGAGACGCATCCAAAAGGAAGCAAGGAGATTTCCCTCCCCCCCCTCCTCCTCCTCCTCCTGCCTTTGTTTGCGATAACCAGCTTCTGCTCAGGGACAAAATTAAAACAACCAGTTTGCTCCAAAAAGAACGAAGTGTTCCCAAACGCAGCGTTCATTCGTTCGCCCGCCCACTCGGTCTCCTTTAGTGGAAGGACTTGTCGAGAACAAAGGGATTCGAACACAGGTTTCCAGGGGAGGTGAGACTGCCAACCCTTCCCCAAAGCAAGCAGCCAGGAATAAGGAGGGACTTGCAAACTGTGAAGGGCTTCAAAGCAAGAGAGGACATCTGCATCTATAGGTAGTCCTCAACTTACCACCACAGCTGAGCCCCAAATTTCTATCATCGTTGGTAAGTCTTAAAGTTGCCAAGGTTGGAGATCCCTGGACTAGAAGACCTACAAGGTCCCTTCCAACTCTTAGATAAACTAAAAAGAAGAAGCTTATCTGTTACTCCAACCTCCTGCTCAAGCAGGAGAACCTCACCATTTCAGACAAATGGCTGTCCAGTCTCTTCTTAAAAGCCTCCAGTGATGAAGCAACGAAGGAGATCTTACTTCATCGCAGCTGCTGGATTCTACCATTATTGTTGATGTTTTCTTGATTCGATCCCTGGGACTGTGGGGAGAGCTGCAGAATCACTGAGGGTTTTAATAAATTCATTCTGTTGTGGGTTAGTCACTTCCTTGCAACCACACCGCGATGGAGGAAATGTCACCAAAAATGTTATCTTTAGCTTTACTGGGTTTAGGTGCTGTGGAGAATACAGATCCTAAAGTTCAGGATGGTGCTGAAAACAGTAAGACTTTGTTGTCTGTTGCCTCCTCCCCATCCGGCTCCTTTTGTCGCCCTTCTGCTCCCTTTCTTGTTCCTCCAAAGCAGAGTAAACAGGACGCTTCCTTTTAAACAATTGAACATTTATAATTCCCTTGTTTTTACTTCCAAAAGAGCAGCGGTCTCCCCCCCTCCCTTTCCCAGCACAGTGCTGGCAGAGATCAACATTTCCTTTCTTCAACTTCAAGTTCTCACTATCATGAGAATTTTTCATAACGCGGCTCTAGATATTTTGCAGCATCTTCAACAGTGAAGCAACTACAGATATGAAAGCAGAATAACAGCGTTGGAAGGGATCTTGAGAGGTCTTCTAGTCCAACCCGCTGCTCAAGACAAAAGACCTTGTTATACCGTCCTGGTCAAGAACATGAATGGACTGGAGGCTAAAACATATAAGGAACAATTGAAGGAATTGACTACGTCTAGTTTAATGACACGATGGCTCGGTGGCTCAGTGGCTTGAGACTCTGAGCTTGTAGATCGAAAGGTCGGCAGTTCAGCAGTTCAAATCCCTAGTGCCGCGAAACGGGGTGAGCTCCGGTGACTTGTCCCAGCTTCTGCCAACCTAGCAGTTCAAAAGCAGGTAAAAAATGCAAGTAGAAAAATAGGGACATCTTTGGTGGGAAAGTAAGAGCGTTCCATGCGCCTTTGGTGTTTAATCATGCCGGCCACATGACCACGGAGACATCTTTGGACAGCACTGGCTCCTTCAGCTTTGAAATGGAGATAAGCACCGCCCCCTAGAGTCGGGAACAACTAGCACATATGTGCGAGGGGAACCTGTACCTTTACCTTAGTTTAATGAAAAGAAGGACTAGGGGTGACATGATAGTAGGGTTCCAATATTTAAGGGGCTGTCACAAAAAAAGGAGGCCAACCTCTTCTCCAAAGCACCTGAAGCCAAGACAAGAAGCCATGGATGGAAACTAATCAAGGAGAGAAGCAACTTGGAACTAGGGAGAAATTTCCTAACAGTGAGAACAATTAACAGTGGAACAACTTGCCTTCAGAAGTTGTGGATGCTCCAATGCTCCATCATTGAAGATTTTAAAGAAGAGACTGGACATTCCTTTATCAGAAATGGGATAGGGTCTCCTGCTTGAGCCGGGGGTTGGACTAGAAGATCCCCAAGGTCCATTCCAACTTATTCTGTTAAATGATTGTTTGAGCTATTATTGAAAACCTCCAGTGAAGGAGCACCCACAACTTTTGAAGGCAAGCTGTTTAAGACAATTAATAGTTCTCGCTGTCAGGAAATTCCTCCTTATTTCCAGATTGGATGTCTCTTTAATGATCTTCCACCTGTTATTTTTTTGTCCTGTCCTCAGGTGCTTTGGAGAATAGGCTGACCCCCTCTTCTTTGTGACAGCCCCTCTTATTTAACTGCATTGCATTATATGTAATTACCCTGTTTTCCCAAAAATAAGACCCAACCAGAAAATAAGCCCTAGCACGATTTCTTAGGATGCTCATAATATAAGCCTTACCCCAAAAATAAGCCCCAGTTAAGATCATCAGCAGACGGAGGCGTTTAGTATTGTATTTCCCCCAAAATAAGATCTAACTGGAAAATAAACCATAATTCATCTTTTGGAGCAAAAATTAATATAAGACCCGGTCTTATTCTGGGGGAAACACAGTATTAAATAACAAGTCATTCCTTATGACTTATTGCACGACTATTTCCTATTCTTCAGTCCAGAAGACTTGAAATGTAACCCAGATTTCTCAGCTCCATGTCTCTTTCGGGGATGAAAAGAATGTTTTTCAGGCTTCACTTTTTTTCTAGGATTCATAAAGATCCATGACCAGCACACAATAGATGGTGATGTTTGGAAATACTTTAGGATCTTAAATCAAATTAATTACGGATCCCATACGTCTTCTTGACGTGTTTCCTTCTTCCTTAGATACTAGATTTTCCTTCTAGATATTTTTTTCCTTCAGTTTAGTTGGGCTGGGGCCACAGACTGGAGAATATTCACACGCACCTCACAGTAAGGCATGAAGCCTCATGTTCATACTTTAATTTATGATAGACATGGAATCAAATAATTTGTATCCAGCCGAGCTCCAACTAGATAAGAGTTTTCACTTCTCATCTTTCACCACCTTCAGGAAATCAATCAGCAAAATGCAGAGCTTTGGCATCTCCACAATAACATTTCTTCCAAGATAAACTTTTCATATTAAGCAGGTTACAATTACAAGGGGAGTATTCAGGTTTTTTTAAATGTATTTATTTGTTCTGTATTTCTTTCGTTTCTGTGTATACTGAATTGTCTGTTTTTATTTTAGGTCTGTCCGTCTGAAAATGGATTAATAAAAACTATTGGGTGACTTTTAAAAAGTACAGGCAAGGAAAAAAGGCCAAGAGTTCAGAGAATAATTTTTTACAGGAAAATGGATAAGTGTAAGACAAAATGTGTGGTCCGTGCAGCTCAACAACAAATCCTTTGGCTAACTACTTTGATTTCCATCTGTATAAAATAAGGTTAAACAAGTTCCATTTATCTTAGAGAGCACATGAAACAGCTGGCAATGAGGTATTCTTTCCACTCTTAAAATACACTCTGTCAATGTAAGTCAACTTCTTCAAATCCATAGCAAGAAAAGTCTAGTCTCACACTTAAGACTCGATATGTTCTCCAAATTAGGTACTCAGGAGACCCCGAAATATCTCTCTTTATTAATGCTAATTTGCCTTAAATAAAGGATTGCAGGTTCTTTGGTGCTCTCTGGGCTTGGTTGTTTTCTTGCAGACATTTCATTACTTAGTTTGAGACCAAACCCCACTCCTTTATAGCACTGATGGTGTTACCTAGCTGGGTAATAGAAAACAATCAAGCTCAGAGAGCACCAAGGATTCCTCGGCTAAAGTTCGCTAATTAGTTAGTTCTCTAACTAAGGAACTACCAAAGAGAAAACCGCACCCTCACCAACACTGATGGGGCAAATCACTTATATATAAAGAGAGAGCAAACCTTCTAGCACTGATGGTGTTACCTAGTTGGGTCATGAAACTGCAGAGAGCACCAAGGACCCCACAGGTTCAACCTACAAAGAACCTACAAAGGTTCTCTTCTATTGAGAAAGGATTGTCTCTAACTTTGCATTTTTCACCACACGACTTAAATTTGCAACCCTAAATGGAAGAGGCTCTCCCAAAAAACGCCAGTTTGCAGCTCTCTGCTATTAGACATCAAACCAGGATTTCCAATGCCACTTCATAGACAGAATGAAGGCTATCCATTCGCCAGAGACAGGCGAGGTCCGTGATGGCGAACCTATGGCACGTGTGCCCAAGGTGGCATGCAGAGCCATCTTTCCAAGTACGTGAACTGTCACCCATCTTCCCTGCAGCTGCGCATGCACACACGCCTCAGCTGGGGTTTGGGTCTTCCCTGTGCATGCATGCAATTCAGGGGACCCAGCTGGTCTTCGGAACTCCCCTGCGCATGCACGCGCATTTGCGCATGCATGTGAGAGAACCTGCACTTAGCACGCACATGCATAAATGGCATTCGTGCACATGCATTGCACGCACATGCACAGATGGTGCGATTGGGCAGGCAGTGTGGGGGGCACGCATGAAAGCCGATAGCACGCATGCGTACAAAGCGCGTACCTGTTCGGCACAGGGTGAGTAAAAGGTTTGACACCACTGGGCTAGGTGGACGTCTCTCCGCGTGCCCACCCCGAAAGCCATGCCAGTAATTTATTTTGCTTTTCTTGCTTTTCCTCTCGATTAAAAAAAACCTCACCAGTAAGAACAAGACTGCAGTGTGCATCTGGCCACAACAATGACATTAAAAACACACACACACACAAAGCCATAATATTTATTCAAGAAACATTTCTAGCCTCGCCTGCTTTGATTGAAAGCGAGCCGATAATCTGGATTGGATTCTTACAGGTGGAAATTTCATGAATTGCCAGTTTTCAACACCTGTGTCCTTAGCGCTGGGTCATGTTGCTGGATCTCAGGTTCCATAAGGCTATACTTTTCAGGGGAAATCAAAAGAACGGGAAGAGGAGAGCTTTATGGGTAGATAATTTCAGAGCTATACGAGATCACAGTTGTATCCTAACCACTATCTGGTCTGTGGTTGAGACATCCCTCTCTTTCTGCTCCCTCGCACGCACACATTAAAGACAATTACAGGGCAAACTTTGAAAACATCCTGGAAAACAAAATCTATCCACCAGTGGCCGGCAAGATACAATTACATCCACACTCCATTGTACAGAGATCGCAAAACCTTTGCACAACGCTACAGTGGTCCTCGTCTCGCGGCCACAGTTGGGACCGGAATTGTGGTTGCTAAGCCTAGTGGAGCAGTGGACTAAAGCGCTGTTAAATAGCACTTAGCTGCCAACTGCCTGCAATTAGTGCAAGTTCGAATCTCACCAGGCTCAAGGTCGACTCAGCCTTCCATCCTTCCAAGGCAGGTAAAATGAGGACCCGGATTGTGGAGGGCAATAAGCTGACTTTGTATAAAAAAGAACACCGCTTGGGGGGGCCAAAAGCCTTACTAAGCAGGTATATACAAAAAGTATGAAGGCTATTGCTTAACGCATTGTAAGCCGCCCTGAGTCTCCAGAGAAGAGCGGCATATAAATCAAATATATTTATTTATTTAATAAATAAATAAAAAATGCGCGAAGTTGTTGTTGTTAAACGAATCAATCCCAGAAACAGATTCCAATTTCATCGTTTTTACTCTGGTCATTAAAGGAATCACACAATCGTTAAGGGAACCCAGCTTCCCCCGTTGACTTGGCTTGCCAGAAGCTGGTTGGGGAGGTGACATGATGGCAAGATGTCGCAACTCTCCTAAATGTGGCCTGGGGGCTGTGAAAATATCTACACATCCTGGACATAAATTGTTTCAATTTCCAGCCTCAAAATGACGCTATAGGGCAGTGATGGCTAACCTTTTTGCCATCGCGTGCCAAAAGCGGGAAGAGCGTGGTGGGGTCACACGCAG
The DNA here is from genome assembly GCA_012654045.1 of Ptyas mucosa. Classification (NCBI taxonomy): domain Eukaryota; kingdom Metazoa; phylum Chordata; class Lepidosauria; order Squamata; family Colubridae; genus Ptyas; species Ptyas mucosa. The sequence goes on from WNWU01000044.1 coordinate 7,149,145, forward strand.
GCGTGCCCACATCCATAATTCTATGCGCTCTGCCCCCTCCCGTGCTCCCCCCACTTTTGGCATGCGATGGCACGGTGGGACCAGTAGGCCCGTTTTTTGCTCTCCTCAGGCTCCAGAGCCTTTCTAGGAGCCTGGGGAGGGCAAAAACAACCTTCCCCACATCCCCAGAGGCCCCCTGGAGGCAGGAAACAGTGTGTTTCCTAACTTCTGGTGGGCCTAGAAGGCCAGGAAATCAGCTGGTTGGTGCACACATGCGTGCCGGAGCTGAGCTCGCGTGCCCACCGATATGGCTTCGCGTGCCACCTGTGGCACCCGTGCCATAGGTTCGCCATCATGGCTATAGGGCACTGCACACCAGAACAACTAGACACAAGGACAGTTTTCCCCCCCCATGCCATCACTCTGCTAAACAACCAATTCCCACAACACTGTCAAACTATTTACTAAGACTGTATCACTATTATTCTTCTCATCCTTCTATTACCTATCTCCTTCTACTTATGATTAAAAATTTGTTGCTTGTATCTTTACGATTTATACCGTTCCCCCCAAAATAAGACCCAGCCAGAAAGTAAGCCCTAGCATGATTTTTCAGGATCAGCCCTACCCCAATAATAAGCCCCAGTTCAGATCATCAGCCAGACGGGATGAATTTAGTACCGTATTTCCCTGAAAATAAGCCCTAACTAGAAAATAATGTGTCTTTTGGAGCAAAAATTAATATAAGACCCAGTCTTATTTTCCGGGAAACAGGGTATTGTTTTATTTAGTTTTCTAATATGATTTGATTGCTTACTTAGTATCCTATGACTATCACTAAGTGTATCTTATGATTTTTGACGAATGTATTTTTTTATGTACACTGAGAACTTATGCACTGAAGACAAATTCCTTGTGTGTCCAATCACACTTGGCCAATAAAGAATTCAATTCAATTTTCAAATTCAATTTTCAAATTCCCCTTCCCCTTCCCCTTCCCTTCTCTTCCATTCCATTCCATAATGTGAACCAGGTGCCAAACACCCTAACACCTGTCAGGTAACCTGGGGAGTGGTGCAATGGTTATAACTCTTGAGGATGGGTCACAAATCACTTTTTCAGAGGCTGTCATAACACTGAACAGTCTTTAAGTAATGGTTGTAAGTTGAGGACTATATGTACTTGCGGGAGGTAAAGCTCGTTTATGCATCTGATCCAGAGAAATTATGCTTTTACCGGAAAAGACTGAATAGAATGAAAGAGCTAGAAGGGACGTTGGAGGTCTTCCAGTCCAGCCTCCTACTCAAGCAGGAGGGACTGTACTAGTTTGGGCAAGGATCCAGAAGAAAGAAGGAAGAGTGATTGTATTCCTATATACAAGCAGTCCTGGTTGTTTCAACCCTTCATTTAGTGACTGTTCGAAGTTACAACGGCACTGAAAAAAATGACTTATGGCCATCCTTCACACTTATGTCCATTGCAGCCTTCCCATGGTCACGAAATCAAAATTCAGATGCTTGGCAACTGATTCATATTTATGACGGTTACAGTGTCCCTGGCAGAGGTGGATGTCACATACTATAGCAACTGGTTTGCCCAGAACTGAAAATGTGCACCTCCCGCACATGCGCACATCGGAAAACCGGCGATTATATAGGATGTCATAGCGCCAGGGCATGTGGGTGGGCCGAGTCGCTGGTCGGAACTACTGGTTCGCCCAAACTGTTCCAAACTGGCAGCAGCCCACCACTGCTCCCAATCAACTTTTGAGACCTTCTGACAAGCAAAGTCAATGAGAAACTTAATAACCGTGTTACTAACTAAACAACTGCAGTGATTCACTTAACAATTGTGGCCAGAATGGTCATAAAATGGAGCAAAGCTCACTTATCAAGGGTCTTGCTTAGCAACATAAATTTGGAGCTCAACTGTAGTCCTACGACTGACTACCTGTATGTCTTCCTGACCCCCGTGAATACATTCTTCTCAATCCTAGCAAACTGTTCTTTCAATGCACGATTCTAACAACACTTTATTTATTTATTTATTTATTTGCGGGTCAAAATGGGAGACTCCCAAGCACGCTTGATCCCAATAAACATTTGCTGAAGTTAAACGGGTCAAGATAGGAGACGGTTTCTATGCATCACCTTGAATAGAACAAAAATAGAATGCAAACATAATAAAGGAACCAAGCTAACTTGTAGATGCTTTCCTAGAATTTCTAATTCAAAACGGCAACCCAGACAAGCTGTCTTACTGCAGATTATTTTAACCCAATGCATAACACTTTTAAGAAGTCGCCCCCCTCCCCCCCAATTCACATTCTACATCAACGCTAATACAATACCGCTCAGCGTAAAATTTATCCCAGGAACCTTGCCCACCACAGCACGCAACAGATGCTGGGAATGGAACTACCGAATAACATAGCAATACTTATAAAGTAATAAAAGCAGTATACATTTCAAAAAAAAAATCTAATTAATAAATAAATTCCCATTGGGAATATGGGAATTGCAGTTCCAATACAGGTAGTCCTCAACTTACAACCACAATTGGGTCCAGAATTTATTTTTGTTAAGAGAGAATTTTGTTAAGTGAGTGTTGCCACATTTTACGACTTTTCTTGCCACATTTGTTAAGTGAATCATTGACGGTCTTAAATTATTAACACCGTTGTTAAGTGAATCTGGCTTCCCCACTGACTTTGCTTGTCAGAAGGTCACAAAAAGGGATCACATGATCCCGGGACACTGCGACGGTCATAAATATGAACTAATTGCCAAGCTCCTGAATTTTGATCATGTGACCATAGGGATGCTGTAATGGTTGTTAAGTGTGAAAAATGGCCGTAAGTCACTTTTTTTCAGTCATAACTTCGAACGGTCACTAAACGAACTGTTGTAAGTCAAGAACTACCTGTACATCTAATTCCGGCATGTCCAACCTTGGCCACTTTTAACAACTGTGAACTTCAACTCCCAGAATTCCCCAGCCAAATATGCTGGCTGATGAATTCTGGGAGTTGAAGTCCACAGGTCTTAAAGCAGCCAAGTTTGAACACCCCTGATCTAAGTTGGAGAGGACAACAAACATATGCATTTTTGTGAGTGTGTGTGTGTTATTACACAGGTGACACCATTATTAGTTAAAATTGAACCTTCAATGAATTCTTACTTTTCTGACAGTGGTTGGAAGTCCAGCAGCGGAAGCTGTATTCATTATTTATGGAAGTCTTCTCACACAGCGGTTTCTCCTCCACCGTTCCTGGACACAAATCTCCACATTCTTTTGCCGGTTTATTTCCTATAATGTAGTTATTGGAAACAGCATCCAAGATCAGAGACCAGTCCACCGTGGACAGGTAACAGAGGTCAGAATTCTTCTCAATCCGGATGGCACCCCGAGTGATGTTCCTCAAGTTGTACAGCCCAATTTCCTTGAGGTTGGTCATCTCGAAGATGACCAACGCGTAGTTGTAGAAAAGGCTCTTGCCCCGAATCACTGTCAGGTTCGGAAAGAGGTCGCTGAGGGTCTCCAGGCCAGCCACGCGGAAAAGCAACAAATAATCGGTGATCATGGTGAGCTTGGGGAAGCGGAAGTTGCTAAAGTCCTCTCCTTGATTGATCAACAAAATCTGGAGATATCCTTCCACCACTGTACAGCCCTCCAGCTGCTTCAGTTCCTCCATACTGTTGCGTATGTCGATGTTTGGCCCACAAACTGGGGAGACAAAAAAGTGGGATTTAAGACGGTTCATTTCATGTCGTTAGAAATGCAAACGTAAATCGACTTTGTGTCCGGCACGAAAGAGAAGGTCCACAGTGACAGTTCAATTAAGCTGCTTTATTGCTAAAAGTCTACTCACAGGAATCTTCTCAACTAGCACCTATGGTACTTAGAGTTAGATAAGGGTCAACAGAAATCAAGGGCTTAGTCTGTTTGTGGCTATGTAAGGATTTTAGGCCGATTCCCCTTTCAACTCCGCCTCCAGGGTCTCCTCGCACACTTTCCTTCCAAATCTAATTTTGGCGCAACATTTCCTTGCTAACAGAAAAAGACTCCAACCAAACATCCTCCAATTATTTTAATGGTACTCTGATACTCTCAATTTTAGATAATTTATTAAGATAGGACGTATAGTAGATGGGTCACCCATTATACCAGACCTGAGCATTTTACAACCTCCAAGCCACATGTGACCCGTTGGCTATCCCTGTGTGAGGTCAATCGAAAAACAGAAATCAAATTTAAATAAGGGTTCGCCATGCCTGCAATAAAACTATGTTGCTTTTATTTTGAAGGTAACTGCTAATTTTTTTTTTCAATTTACATATGTACTATGTGCCTATGCGGCCTCTCCCGTGGCCCATTTGGGGCCTGGACAGCCTCCTGAAGCACTCTGCTGGCTAAAATGGGGCATGGAGGGGGCTGTGTGAGGCCCCCCCCCATGCAGGGGTGAAATCCAGCAGGTTCTGACAGGTTCTGGAGAACCAATAGCGGAAATTTTGAGCAGTTCGGAGAACCGGCAAATACCACCTCTGAGTGGGGCGGGAATGGAGATTTTGCAATATCCTTCCCCCAGGAGTGAGAAGGGAATGGAGATTTTGCAGTATTCTTCCCCTGCCATGCTCACCAAGCCACACGACGCCCTCCAAGCCACGCCCACATAACCGATAGTAAAAAAAATTGGATTTCACCACTGCCCCCATGCCCCGTTTTGGCCAGCAGGGTACTGCAGGAAGCGCCCGTCCCATCCCCTGTCCCCACCCCAACCCCGGTCCGGTCAACAGATGCTGATCTGGCTCTTGAAATTTGACACTCCTGCTATAAGCCATAATTTTTAAACACTCAATAAATGAATATACTCAACATACAAGTAACCCTCAGTATTATCATTACAGCTTAATGCTGTTTGGAAAAGGCACCCAACAATCCCTGGAATTCGGAGCAAAAGAAGTCTTCCAGATTATACTTAGCAATGGAGTTGTTCTTCCACTAATAAAGACAACTTTATGAAGACACTTTCCAGCACTTACTTTGCTTATATTCTTGTCTTTAAGCAACTCAGACTTTACGATGTATAGGAGGGCTTTCGCCAACTAAAATGAAACTGCCCATTAATAGCAATAGCACTTAGACTGATACGCCACTTCACAGTGCTTTCCAGGTCAATCTAAGCAGTTTACAGAGTCAGCATACGGCCCCACAACAATATGGGTCCTCATTTTACTGACCTTGGAAGGACAGAAGGCTGAGCCAACACTGAGCTGCTCATAATTGCATTCCTCGAGTGAGCAGTGAGTTATCCTGCTGTATTGCATTCCAACCTTTGCATCCCCATTGAAGTGGGAGTGGGAGTGGAATGGAACGGAACGGAACGGAACGGAAAGGAACAGAACAGAACAGAACAGAACAGAACAGAACAGAACAGAACGGAACAGAACAGAACAGAACAGAAATAGCATAGCACTTAAGACTTATATACCGTTTCACAGTGTTTTAAAGTCTTCTCTAAGCAGAGTCAGCCTATGGCTCCCAACAATCTGGGTCCTCATTTTACCAACCTCAGAAGGATGGAAGGCTGAGTCAACCTTGAGCCGGTCAAAATCAAATCCTGGAGTGAGCAGTGAGTTAGCCAGCAATACTGCATTCTAACCACTACGCCATCATGGGAATGAAATAATAGAAATAGAAATAGTAGAAATAGAAATAATACTCTGTTTCCCACAAAATAAGACATCCCCTGATAATAAGCCCAATCGGGCTTTTGAGCGCATGGCAATAAGGCCAAGCGCTTATTTCAAAAAAATGTAAGACAGGGTCTTATTTTCGGGGAAACACAGTAGAAATAGAACTTAGACTTATATACTGCTTCATAGTGCTTTACAGCACTCTCTGGGTGGTTTACAGCCTATGGCCCCCAACAATCTGGGTCCTCATTTTACCGGCCTCGGAAGGACAGAAGGCTGAGTCAACCTTGAGCCGGTCAGGATCGAACTCCTGAAGTGAGCAGTACAGCCTGCAGTACTGCATTCTAACCACTGCGCCACCACGGCTCTTAACCCATAATGTGCTACATTAACCACCACAATTGGGAACACTGGAGGTTTTTAAGAAGCGATTGGACAACCATTAGTCTGGAGCAGTATATGCTCTCCTTCTTGAGCAGGAGGTTGGACTAGGGGGGACCTCCAAGGTTCCTTCCAATTCTGTTCTTCTGCTATTCAGATATATTATTGAGCTTCTGGGGACTCATAAATGCTTGACTACTTAGGGAAGGATCTGGGGATGAGAAAGCCCACTCTCACAGTGATACTGTCAAAGTTTATGATGCTCTTGGATTTTTTAAAATCCTATTTTAAACTTTGCTGTGTCATTCTGAAAGTTCCTTCAAGCTTACGGGAACTGAGCAGTGCAAAACTCTTAAATCAATCAAAAGTTGCAGCCCTTGCTATTAGTTATGTCCCCACCCTTTAGAGTCCAGTGTTTCTCAACCTTGGTAGCTTGAAGATGGGTGGACTTTAACTCCCAGAATCCCCCAGCCAGCAGCGCTGGCTGGGGGATTCTGGGAGTTGAAGTCCACCCATCTTCAAGCTACCAAGGTTGAGAAACACTGCTTTAGACTGATTTGCTACAACTGTTGGGAACACAAGGGTTCCTACTGTAGTAAGTGGAAAATTCAAAAACAAATATAAAAATTTGGACCTGCTCTAAAATACTGATTGGACTAGATCTATACAGTAGATCTATATATATCTAAAGCATCCCTTTTCAACCTTAAAAACTTGAAAATGTGTGGGCTTTAACTCCCAGAATTCCCCAGCCAGTCATGTTGGCTAGGGAATTCTGGGAGTTGAAGTCCACCCATCTTAAAAGTGGTTAAGGTTCAGATACACAGATCTTAAGCTATGTGAATCTCCACTTAAAGGGGAAAGATCTCGAGGCCTCTAGCATAAGATCTAGATCAATAAAAGAAATCACAACCAACTCTCTAATATGACAATTTATAGAGGAAAAGGAAGGAATATCCGCATAGCTTCTACTTATTGCATTAACCTTGTTGAGTCCAATTAAGGAGCCAAAGCAAACTGGGGGTGAAAAAAATCACATTTTAATACCCTCTTTACTAGAACACTGGAGATGGAAAATGCACAAAGTTTAGGAGTGGTTGACAAAACACTAAATCCAGATAGTTCTTGACTTATAATAATGGTCGCTTAATGACCATTCAAAGTTACAACAGCACAGAAAAAAGTGTCTTATGACCATTTTTCATACTTGGGCATCTCCATATTCCTGTTTCATATTTATGACGGTTGCACTGTCCTGGAGTCATGTGATCCACTTTTGCAACCTTCTAACAAGTAAAGTCAATGGGGAAGCCAAGATTCACTTAACAACCATAACATAATGGCTACCATTATTCATTTAACAACGACGGCAAGAAAGATCGTAATATGGTGCAAAGCTCACTTAACAAATGTCTCACTTAGCAACCAAAATTTTGGGCTCAATGGTGATCATAAGTCGAGGACTGCCTGTAATGGCCTGGCATGAGGCTAAAGCAGACCCAAAGAAACCAGCATCAATTCAAGCCAGCTACAAATTACAGTGATTAAGTTGGTTCCTGCTTCTTGATCACACCGCCAATACAACCGTTGCTGGATTCACATGAACCCCTTAACGGAGAGAATACTCTCTGCATCTAATGTCATGTGTGAATCCAGCTACTTCTGCTTTTAACCCAAAATCTTGCCTTAGTTTTGTGTAAATGCAGCTATCTGTGATTTATCCAGTAAACCATAGTTTAATGGAAAATATGAACTGGGGCGACATTGGGAGAATGAGTAAGGATTCATCTAGGAAAATCAGTTCTCGATTTTCCAACAGTTTAATAAGGCTTTTATTTCCCACGAGGAAAGCTTTGGCTTAGAGAAATTGAATTTAGAGGTTTTAAAAGAAGTTCATATGACGGTTTAATAAGATTTGAATATTTTATACCATAAATCATATCTAACATTCAGCCATTGTATCTTTATCTAGCCAAGTTCACTTTTCTGCGTCTTGTTTTTCTTCTCGAAAAAAAAAATTCTTCCATTCAACTCTAGTTAATGACTGCCTAATACGTCAGTTCTTATTTTTGTTTATTTTGCCTTGAAATTAACGTAATAAAAAGACAATCTAATCCTTGTTCAAAGAGTGCTACAGTTTCTTTTTGGCTGCCAAGTGTTTTCATTGGACTGTGGTTTACACACACACACCATGATGTGTCTTCCAAAGCATAAAATCAAACATAATGTTACTCATTCAGCATTTCACGCAAACTCTCTGTAATTTGCTTCTCGCCACTAAGTAATTCCGAGAGTTTTAACTACACATGGTTGCTAGTCTCCAACCTGGTGCCCTCTAGACGTGTTCAATTTTGATTTTCCTAAGCAACTCCAGCACAAAAAGACAATAAACCAAGGAAGGCAAATTTATGGTATCTAAAGTAACCCTAAATTTGCAGCATTTTAAATTCTTTCAGTGTTACAACTCCCAGTGAAAATTAGGTCTTTCCAAAGCTCTCCATTTATTTATTTATCCAATGTATATTGGCTTGCCCATCTCAACAAGTGCTTTTTTTAAAATTTTATTTTGTCGAGTACATAATAGATAATATATATAAGTATAAGCATCAATTGAATATATAGAATGAATACAATTAAAGGAAACATTAGGACAGGAACAGTAGGCATGGTAGTGCTCTTATACACACCCCTTACAGACCTCTTAGAAATGGGGTGAGGTCAACAGTAGACAGTCTTAGGTTAAAGTTTTGGGGGTTTTGGGATGAGACCACAGAGTCTGGTAGCGCGTTCAGGCATTGACCACTCTGTTACTTAAGTCATATTTCATATAGTGAGTGAACCCAGCCTTTTTAGCACATCTTTTTTTTAGCATCATTAAAGCCACCGCATCATTAAAGCCACCTCATCCTAACTGCTTCAACAACTCAGCAACTGGCCCGTATTTATGGCCGTTTGCAGAGACTTGTGACCGCAATTTATGACATTTTTGACCAAACTTGGCATTTACTTCCCCCCAAAACAGATTGTAAAATCGAGTGAGTCACATAGTCACAACCCACTTAATGACCTCGACTTCCGATTGTCATTGCCAGACTCAACTGCAGTCGTTAAGTCAAGGACTACCTGTGAACCAATCACGAGTTGGGCTCTTTGCATTGCCCTCAAGCTAGCCGATTTCCTCAATGAACAATAAGCTTGGATGCGTTGCTATTCAGCATCCTGGTTTGTCAGGAAGAACAGAGAAGAAATCCAGGGTCAGCTGCATTTGAAATAGTAATTCCTAGTTTATCAGCTCATTAAAATTTTAATGAAGGGAATCCAGTAGTTTTTGTACACTAATACACAACTCATTCATTGCAAGCCAGGAATCCTATAACCTGACGTTCTTATTCTTCTTCAATAGTTTTTATTTTGTTTCCCAGGAGGACTGGGAAAAGATTATTACAAGTTTGGAGCTTAGTACTTTAATAACTGTAATACAAACCCTAATGAAGAGGCCATAATGCATTTATTTACCTTTTCATTTAATCCTCCCCCACCTGTGAGCAATGACAAGGCTTGTGCGGCACGCAAATTAAAACAAAATAAAGAAAATAAACCGTAAACAATAACAAAGCGACACAAAATTTCTATTTAGAAAAACAACTTGTCCAAGGATTAAGACCACGTCACGGCCATTTCATATCCCAGAGCCACAAAATTGTGTTGATTTTTTTAAAAAAACCAGCACTACTGTACAAATATGAAACAATGCCTAGATCCGAGCATCTTGCTAGACCTGGTTGTAGCTGTTTGCTTTTAACTATCTCTAAACCAACAATTTTGGGTTACTATTATCTCTCAACAAGGCCACGAGTTTAGGGCAACATTAACAGCTTCTTTAAATATGTGGAAACGGAAAAGATCATCACAGAAAAAGAGTAACAGCCTATTTGGTCTAGTGTTGTGATGGCGAATCTATGGCGCACTTGCCACAGGTGGCACACGGAGCCATATCTGTGGGCACGCGAGCGTTGCCCTAGCTCAGCCCCGGCGCGCACGTTTTCAGGCCTTCTGGACCCACCGGAAGTCGGGAAACAGGCAGTTTCTGGCCTCCGGAGGGCCTCCAGGGGGTGGGGAAAGCCGTTTTCGCCCTCCCCAGGCTCATGCATGCAAGAGGGTGGGGCACTGAATTATGGGTGTGGGCACACACACGCGCCATCCCCTTGCGCTCCCCCCACTTTTGGCACACAACAGCAAAAAGGTTAGCCATCACTAATCTAGTGGCTAAGGCACCAGGCTAGAAACTGGGAGACAGTGAGTTCTAGACCCACCTGGGTAGGAAAGCCAGTTCAGTGATTTTGAACCAACCTCTAGGAGACAGTGAGTTCTAGTCCCGTTTTAGGCATGAAAGCCAGTTGTGTGACTTTGTGGCAATCGCCAGGAGACGGTGAGTTCTAATCCCATTTTAGGCATGAAAGCCAGCTGGGTAACTTTGGGCCAATCACCAAGAGACGGTGAGTTCTAGTCCCGTTTTAGGCATGAAAGTAGGCTGGGTGATTTTGGGCCAAGTCCACTCTCTCAATCAGACCCACCTCACTGGTTGTTTGTTGTGAGGAAAATAAGAGGCGGCAGATATGTTGGTTATGTTTGCCACCTTGAGTTATTTGTAAAAATAATAAAGGCAGTATGTGTGTATGTGTGTGTGTACCTGTACACACACACATACACACATATATATACGTAAGTGCTAGCTTGGTACTCAACTGCTTTGAAACTCATCGAATTTGGTACTCAACGCATTTTGACGCAAACGTTTTGTCCTGTAGTCATTGTTTGTTTGGTACTCGACGCACAAGCGAGAACTTGTCGGTGTCACCTGCCTCATGACTCACTACATTATTCCTTATGGGAAAAATGTGTTTGGTACTCATTGTTTTTGGTTGTCGTCGTGCCTCCCGGAACCAATTAATGATGAGTACCAAGATAACACTCTCTGTGTGTTTGTGTATATGCATGTCTGTATCTGTGCGTCTGTGTATCAAGAATGATGCCGTGAAATTCACCTCTCGAATTGTAAGCAGAGGAAAGGAATTTGGGTAAATTTCTTGAGGGGGAAAAAAAAAAAGACGAAATCCCAAGATTGGCTCAGCAATAAAATTTGCAAAGAGCACCAAAAACAATGCAACTTAACCCTCCCTCAAACATCGAAGGATTGATTCTAAGCACCACCCCCCAAGTAGCTCCCTTCCCCTCCACCCCCCAAAAACCCCAGAACATTCAAAGGAACTTTTGCCTTATAGCCCTTTGGAAGGGAATAAAAGCAGTATAGCTGCAAGTAGTTGGAGCAAAGAAACAAGGGGGAAAACTGAGTTTGTCTCCACCAACTTTCAACCCTAACTAGCCTCTAATAAAACATTTCCCGAAGTCAGGGGTGCAAAGCCGTATTGTTTTAATCGTGATGGTTAGATAACTCACAACGTCTCACACAGAACAACACATGAAAAGCAAAATAGTAGTAATAATAATAATAATAATAATAATAATAATAATAATAATAATTAACATAAAGTGGGAAAAATTATAGAAAATGAGAAGGTGAAGATCTTGTGGGACTTTTGAATAGACGGATCATCACTTGGAACACAACACGCCAGATATCACAGTTGTCGAAAACTGAAACATACAATTTATTGACATTGCGGTACCAGGAGATGCCAGAGTCGAAGAAAAACAACTGGAAAAAAAATCATGAAATATTGCAACCTGGCCATCGAAACTACACGGCTATGGGTGAAACATGTAATCGTGATATCCATTGTCATTGGAGCACTTGGTACTATGTCCAAGAACTTCATAAGATACATCAGCAAATTGCAGCTTCCTGCAATACCACCAGCGGAACTGCAAAAAACTGTGCTACTCGGAACATCGTACATCTTAAGTAGGTACTTGGTTGATACCTAGGATGCTGGCGGCAACCCATATCAACCATTAGCACCAGTCAATGGCATTTGTGATGCATTTTTGAATGTTCGGTTGACTGAGTTTCATATTTATTGAATAAAGATAATAAAGATAATAATAATAATAATAATAATAATAATAATAATAATAATAATAAAATAAAAATTAGATAGAAGATAGATAGATAGATAGATAGATAGATAGATAGATAGATAGATAGA
>WNWU01000044.1:7161377-7177928 GCA_012654045.1 Ptyas mucosa
AGATAGATAGATAGATAGATAGATAGATAGATAGATAGATAGATAGATAGATAGAGTGCAAGTCCATACAATGATGCCAAAAGATATTGCAGACTAACCTCCGGAGTCCTTGACTTACATCCACAATTGAGCCCAAATTTTTCTATTCCCAGTTGATTTTGCTTGTCAAAAGGTCGCAAAAGGGGATTTACATGACCCCGGGACACTGCAACCGTCTTAAGTATGAACCAGCTGCCAAACTGTCTGAACTGTCCACATGATCATGGGGATGCTACAAAGGTTGTAACTGGGCTGCCACGGTCATAAGTATGAAAAATGGTCATAAGTCTTTTTTTTCCCCATGAATTTAGGCGATTTTTTTTCTTTCATTTTTTTCCCAGTGCTGTAGTAACTTTGAGTGGTTCCTAAAAGAACTGTTGTAAATCGACGACTCTCTGTATTATTCCTTCCTTATTTATTTATTGTACAGCATTATTTCTACTATGTTTTATGGACAAGGAATTAGAAAAGAAATGCAGGAAATTAATATTGTAGATAGCTAACTGCAGCAAGATGATGGTGTCACAACGTTGTAGAAGAAGAAAAAATATTGTACCTGTGACAAAAGACTGGATTCTAAAACAAATTGAACCTACAGAAATGGTGAAGTGGACCAGTTTCGTCGGAGTTAAAAAACGACAAAGACTTTTCTGAAGGACAAGAAACCTTATATGGACCTTTTGTTGAAAGAAGAAAAAGATCAAGTGGATGATTTCCAGATTTGGGGATTAAAAAATTGGGTAAAAAATTACGACAACAATTACTTGATAAATTGAAAGGATGGAAGAGATAATTTTATATATGCGTTTTCATTTACTTCCTTTTTCTCATTTTCTGTGTCTTTGCCTATTTTTCTGGGATTTTTTTGTTTATTTCTATCTTCTTTTGTATACTTTTTACCATCTTCAAAAATTCCATTTACAGATATACACACACGTACAAAAACGCAATCACACAAATCGCTTTCGTTTCTTTCCTTTTTCTTTTTCTTACTTCCTATTCTTTGCGTACTGGTTTTGTTTCTTACACTTTTTACCACGTTCAACAGTGCCATTAATACACACAGACACGCACCCACCCACCGGCACACACACACATACAAATGCAAACACAATCAGACAAATCTCCATTTGGTTGCAATGAGCCTAACCCTACCAACCTGTTCCAATTTTGCTTGCCGTGTCAACCCAAGATAAATAACGCCAGACAGGGCAAGACAAAGAGGAAGGACACACCACACATATACACCCTGCCAACTGCTCCTCAAGGAATGGCTGAATGGCCAAGGCAGACCCCCTTTGTGGCCTCACAACATCACAACAAGGATCGCTGCCTCTCCTTCTTCAAAGACTGTGGCCTTTACATACCAAAGGGAAATGGAAACAAACCATCTGCGTCGAGACCAGCCAGCCACCCCATAAATCTCCCAAGGAGCCCCTCAGGAAGTAGAAAAGAAATGTTTACGACGCCTTGCAAAAGGGGGAGCTTGCACGAATGCGAGAGTTCTTTAAGAGGGTCAGGAATTTCAGCTATTCTGACCATGTGGTCTCCAACACCTCTCCTCCCCCCCCCAACCAAGACTCAAACAAAATGGCCAGGGTCCCCCATTGGTTCTCTAGAGAACTGATTCTGCAGCACTGGGAGTGATATGGTAGCTAGGTTCCAATATTGGAGGGGCTGCCACGAAGAAGAGGGGATCAATTTAACAGAATAACTGGATAATAGAGGTGGAAGGCACCTTGGAGGTCTTCTAGTCCAACTCCCCCTGCTCAAACAGGAAACCCTACACCAGGGGTCTGCAACCTTAAACACTCAAAGAGCCATTTGGACCCGTTTCCCACAGAAAAGAAAACACCGGGAGCCGCAAAACCCTTCCCGTGCCTATTTCTTGAGCGGCCACAAAACTAGCCTATGTAGTTGAATTACAGATTCTGTTTTCTTCTGAAACTTCTTTTCTTGGATGTATCCATGGTTGGCCTATCAAGGATTGAAAAGCTCAATACATCGCATGCTGGTGGGTGTAGCACATTGGCGGTTGCGATGCATATTTTGAGTGACAGGGAGACGCAGCAGAGGGGTGAAAGAGCCACATGTGGCTCTAGAGCCGCAGGTTGCCGACCCCTGCCTTACACCATTCCAGACAAGAGACTGTCCAGTCTCTTCTTAAAAGCCTCCAGTGGTGGAGCACCCACAACTTCTGGAGACAAGATGTCCCACTGATTGTCTTTACTGTTAGGAAGTTTTTCCTTAGTTCTAAGTTGCTTCTCTCCTTGATTAATTTCCATCCATTGTTTCTTGTCGTGCCTTCTAGTAACTCTGGAAAATGTCCACTGTCTTCTGAAAAGCCTCCAGTGATGGACACCCACAACTTCTGAAAGCAACTGGTTTGTTCTTAGTATCAGGAAATTTCTCCTTAGTTCTAGGTAGCTTCTCTCCTTGATCAGTTTCCATCCATTGGTTCTTGTCCTGCCTTCAGATGCTTTGGAGAATAGGGTGACCCCCTCTTCTCTGTGGTAGCCCCTCAAATATTGGAGCACTGCTGTCATGTCACCCTAGTCTTTCTTGTCCTGCCTTCAGATGCTTTGGAGAATAGCTTAACAACCATTTTATGACATTTTTGCTGAAAACTGGCATTAACTTCTGATTTTTTGGCAAAACTGGTCCCTAACAAGCCACTGGTTCGTTTAATGACCAATGTAAAAACAGTTGTAAAATCAGGTCGATCGTGGGGGGGGTGACCTGTTTTAACAATTGGCACGACTTACGACTTACACAGTAAGCAGGCTCCATTGCAGTCAGAAATCAAAGAATGCATGTAAACATGCAAATGTACAAACACACACACACAAATCAGCTTTCTTTAACATTAATGAACTTGGATCCTGATTTTTAAAAAAAACTGGAACATCAATTCCTACACAATATTAATATGAACAAAGAACTTTGGGATATTATGGTTCGTCTATCGTCTGTCAGAGATGGGCCAGCATGTATATAATAAATATACATAAATATACATATCTACTAAATAAATGAATAAAATTACTAAATGAATAGATAGTCCTCAACTTACAATTCATTTAGTGACCATTCCAAGTTACAACATCATTGAAAAAAGTGAATTAGGAACATTTTTCACACTTATGACCATTGCAACATCCCCATGGTCACGTGATCGAAATTCAGATGCTCGCCAACTGGCTCATATTTATGACGGCTGCAGTGTCCTGTGGTGATGTGATTCCCCCTTTGCGACCTTCTGACAAGCAAAGTCAGTGGGGAAGCCAGATTCACTTAACAATTATGTTACTAATTTAACAACTGCAGTGATTCATTTAACAAATGTGGCAAGACAGACCATAAAATGGGGCAAAACTCACTTAACAAATTTCTCACATAGCAACATAAATTTTGGGCTCAAATTGTGCTTGTTAAGTTGAGGGCTAACTCAACTTAATAAATACGTGGATAAACTTATTTACTCTGTAAATAAACTTTTCAGAGACATGTAGACCCTGTCTGGAATGCATTAATTCGCTACCTTAATTAATTCAGCTAAACTTTCCTTCCCCCCAAAAACTCTGGCCACCAAACTACTCTAGAAAGGATTGTAGATATTTATTTTAATCTATTTACTGCATGTTTATTTGCGTAAACTATAGGATCTTTGGAGAGGGCTATTATTTTGAAAAGTGAGACAAAATTGCAATAAATAAAATGAAAGTCCGGATACCAGCATGTGTCTATTAAATGACTCTGTGGAAATTCTTTTTAATTGTTCACTTTTGTAAGCAAGCTAATAAATCAACAAAAACCTGTTTGAGATGCAGTTCCTTGTTGCTTTTGCCTGGTTGAGTTTTTTAAAGAGGTATTTATTCTTTACAGAGATTTTTAAACATATGCTTCATTGCCTATATCTTTCTAAATTGCCCTTGAAGGAAAATATTTGGGCTTTCTGAACCATATTTGAGTAGAAACAATAATCATTTCTGCATTCTGGCAATATTTCTCTCTCGTCTGTTGCTCCAACAGTGACTTCAGAAATATGACAACTGGAGCAATAGAATATAAAACAGTGTTTTCCAAACCTGGATAAATTACCCAAAAATGGTTTTTATTAGGGTATCTACTCACAAACCCTTTACCCACAACATAGATATTTAAACAGATTTAATGATTGCCGGGGAGACTGAAATACATTAAAAATCTCCTAAAGTCTTCCTATGAAGAAAAAAATTGATGAAATCACCAAGAGTAAGTAACTTGTTGAAATGACAAAGATCATTCAACCATTTGTTGTTTTTATAATGCAGGTAGGTCCTCAGGTTACAACCAATTTTTCAACAACCATCTGAATTTACGTCAGTGCTGAAGGAAAGGATTTACCATCAGTCCTCAAAATTTGATAATACTTTTCGAGAAGTGATTTGAGGTAACGAAGTAAATAGTTCAGGAAACAGAGGTCCGTCAGTAGAAGTAGTCCTCAAATTATGACCACAACTCAGCCCAAACTTTCTGTTGCTAAGTGAGACATTTGTTAAGTGAGCTTTGCCCCATTTTACAACCTTTCTTACCACAGATGTTCAGTGAAGCACTGCAGTTGTTAAACCAGTAACACGGTGGTTAAATGAATCTGAGCTTCCTCGTTGATTTTGCTTGAAAGGAGGTCATAAAAGTGGATCACATGACCCCAGGACACTGCAACCGTCGTAAATGTGAGTCAGTTACCAAGCATCTGAATTTTGATCACGTAACCATGGGGATACCACAACAGTCAAGTATGAAAAACAGCCATACGTCACATTTTTCAGTGCCGTTGTAAAACTTTGAACCATCACTAAATGAACTGTTTTTAAGTCACGGACTATTGGTAATACACCTTGGCGTTTCAAGCATTTTTAAGAACTCAATTCAAACCGGGATGCAAAACACTTATTTTTACCTGACCGTCAACCTCCAACATTGCAATTTCCCTTCTCCAATCTGGTGGCATTCATTCTTACCACATTTCAAACAACTCCAAAGAACTGGAGGCCCACTTCATCCAATCTGCCTCTCTTCACATTCGTTTCCTCAGAGTAGCCCCTCCACTAAATCTACAATTTACTTCCGGGAACTGCAAAAATCGAACAAACAAACCTGACCATTCCACCCTATCCAGTTACCGTGTTTCTCCAAATATAAGACATCCCTAATGAAGTCTAATGAAGAGAAGGACTAGAAGTGACACATAGCAGTATTACAAAATTTGATGGGCTATCACAAAGGGGGGTTTATCCTATTCTCCAAAACACCCGAGGGCAGGACAAGAACTAACAGATGGAAGATCATTAGAAATCCAATCTAGAATAAGGAGAAATTTCCGGACAGTAAAAAAAAAATAATCAGTGGAACAGCTTGTCTTCAGAAGTTGTGGGGTGCTCCATCATAGGAGGTTTTCAAGAAGAGATTGGACAGCCGCTTGTGCAAAATGGTATAAGGTCTCCTGCTTGAGCAGGGAGTTGGATTAGAAGACCTTTATGATACCTTCCAACTCTTATTATTCGATGTTCAATGTACTAATCCAATCGCAAGACCTGAATCACTACGACTCCCTGAATGTTGGGAATGCAACTGACTAGGTCATAGGGCTGCAATGAGAAGATTTTTTGAAACTAATACGTTACTCAAGAATCAGTTCAACAACAATTCAACTACGTTTACAATGTTTTGCTTTAAACTGTCAGTTAGGCATAAACTAAATTCCGGCATCCATGTCTGTTCAACACTCCATTCCAAATGTCAATGGAGATTCTCAAGTCATCCAAGGTCATGGTTGTCCCAAAGATGCTTTTTCAAGAGGCAACTGGACTTTCTGGCTTTTCTGAAGAATATTCTTGGATGAGAAGCAAAACGTCTTCAAAGGAAGACCAGAAAGTCCAGTTGCCTCTAGAATGGAGTCACCTCCATTCCAGTGACCAAAACTGGATGCAGTATTCCAAGTCTGGTCTTATCAAGACCTTACTAAGGTTTCATATAAGGCCTTATACCATCCTATTGCAGTGATGGCTAACCTTTTTGCTATTGTATGCCAGGAAGAGGGGGGGGTTGTGCAAGCGTCTGCCCACACACTTCTGATGGGCCCAGAAGACCAGAAAATCAGCTGGCCAGCACGCGCATGCGTGCTGGAGCTGAGCGTGCATGCCCACTCATGCCCTCGTCACTTCCTGCCTGGACTACTGCAATGCTCTCTACATGGGGCTCCCCTTGAGGAGCACCCGGAGGCTCCAGCTGGTTTAGAATGCAGCCGCGCAGGTGGTTATGGGAGCGACGTGGAGCTCCCATGTGACGCCCCTCCTGCGCGAGCTGCACTGGCTCCCGGTGGTCTTCCAGGTGCGCTTCAAGGTTTTGGTTACCACCTTTAGAGCACTTCATGGCTTAGGAACCGGGTACTTACGAGACCGCCTTCTGCCACCAGTAGCCTCCCACCGACCAGTATGCTCCCATAGAGAGGGGCTTCTCATGGTGCCGTCGGCCAAACAGTGTCAACTGGCAGCCCCCAGGGGGAAAGCCTTCTCTGTGGGAGCACCTACCATCTGGAATGAGCTCGCCCCGGAGATACGGAGGATCCCGGATCTGCGCGCTTTCCACCGTGCCCTTAAAACATTCCTTTTCCAGCAGGCTGGCCTGGCCTAACATCTTTTTAAATTGTTTTAAATTTTAAATTGGGTTTTATAAATTGCGGTGTTTTAAATTGTTTTCAGGCCATGGTATTTAATATATTTTAAATGTTTTTAATGTTTGTATTATATGTATTTTATCTTGGCTGTACACCGCCCTGAGTCCTTCAGGAGTAGGGTGGTATATAAATGTAATTAATAATAATAATAATAATAATAATAATAATAATAATAATAATATTAATAATATGGCTACGCATGCCACCTGTGGCACGCGTGCCATAGGTTCGCCATCACGGTCCTACTGATTGAAAGACATGGCTAAAAATTTCCCCTTCCAATGAAGGATCATCCTAAAGCTTCCCCCTAGTTTTGCCAGCGACGAATACTTAAGTTTTTGGATCCCTTCCCTCCAAAAATCAATGGACTAGCATCGTGTTTTGTCTCCTTTGTTTTTTATTTAATTGGGTCCTTTTTAAATAGTGGTAGGATTTGTGTGGAGGAAGAGGTCCCCTTTTTAGATCATGTTTATGGAGACATATAGAAAACTGAAGAGAGCTCGCCAACCTTTTAGCACCACGGTAGGGAGCGGAAATTGCTAAGGCTACCACAACTGTGATTGCTACATCCTCGGCCTTGTTTGAAATCTGGGAAGCTTAGAAAACAAGAGTGTCACTGCTTTGCATTTTGTTTTAATAGCCAAGACTGTTCAAATAGAGAAGATAGGAAGAAGTCAGAAGGTCAGCACTGTGTTTGTAGATGTGGCGCAGCCGAGTGCATCAAGCAGCAGGTTGCTTGGCCTCTCGCACAAACACAGCATCGTCTTCGGCCAGCTCTGGGCTCCCCTGGACCTCCCCTCCCAGAAAGGCCATCCCCCTCCTCCTTGAGCTTCCAAGCACAGAGGCGGCTCGAGAAAGTCTTGGCCCTTACGACTGCATTCTCAGTTCACACTTCCAAGTAAACACAAGTATCATGCGAGCACATCAATCACAGGGCTCCACATGATAACATTCTCCCCATAACTTCCTTTTTTCTTTTTTCAATAGTTTAAAAAAAAAAAAGGCTATTTGTTGGCCTCATGTACAAGTGAAGTCCGTGAAAGTCCTTCCAAAACAGGAAAAGGGGATAGAAGCAAATCAAAAGGAAAGAAATGTGATTTTTATCTGCCCAGGGTCGGTCAGTTCCTTAAGAGGAGGGAAAAAACACAATTTCATCCCTGAAGATACGTAGCTGGAAATAAAACTTCAGCGAACACGGGTGGGATTTTTTTCTTCAGGGGAACTGATCACCCTGGTTTCAGACCCGTGTTCCGAAGAGGCTTCCTTTCACTGGACGTAGATTGACACCAAACAGATGGGAGTCCTTGATTTATGACCGCAACTGAGATCAGAATTTCTGTTGCTAAACAAGGCAATTGTGAAATGAGTCACACCCCATTTTACTAAGCTTTTTTTGGGGGGGGCTATGACTGGTGAGCAGATTACTGCACTTAAAACAATCATGCGGTCGTTAAGTGGGTCTTGCTTTCCCCCATTGTTACGTCGAATGGCCACTAAATAAATGGTTCTAAGTCAAGGACTATACCTGCAGTGGTGCAACAAATGCACTGCCTAAGGGAATAGTTTGGTCTCCTCCAACCGTTCAAGGACTTCCAACCCGCCACCAGCTACAAATATTTGTAAGGATTTGTGGAATTTTCAAATAATAAGCCAGCAGAAATTCCCTTATGCTACCCTAACATACTAAATTTGATTTAAAATATTTCATATCGTATTTGAATATTCAGTATCTAATGTTTCATATTCATACAAGAGTCATATATGATTTGCCATGTTAGCTTTGCATGTCCACCAAACCAGCTACACCAAAACTATATCAATTCTTTTACCTTTTATTTTTTTAGAACAGAATTCTGTATTGGCCAAGTGTGACTGGACAACACAAGGAATTTGTGCATAAGCTCTCAGTGTACAAACAAACAACAAAGTGAAATGGTAATAATCCTATCTATCTATCTATCTATCTATCTATCTATCTATCTATCTGCCTACCTACATCTCTATCATCTATTTATCGATCTATCATCTATGTCTGTCTGTTCGTCTCTCCTATCTTTACCTATTGTTTTTTTTAAAAAAAGGTAAAATGCTGCAGATTTTACTCCGCTGATCGTCGTCAACTCTGGCCTGGTGCTCATCTCCATTTCAAGGTCACTGAACCAGCGCTGTCCAAAGAAATTTCCACAGTCCTGTGGCCAGCATGATGTCACGGAGCATTGTTATCTTCCCGCCGAAGTGGTACCTATTTATCTACTTGCATTTGTATGCTTTCAAACAGCTAGGCTGGCAGTAACCTGGGGGGGAGGACGGGAGCTCATGCCATCACGTGGCGCTTGGGTCTCAAACCTAGGTTTTTCATCTTAACCACTGAGTCACCACGCTAACTCTTCATTTATTGTAACGTACTATAAAGTAGGAATTGCATAACTACCATACTTCCATAGCATATTTAGTCTACATCAGGCATGTCCAATCTTGGCCATTTTAAAGGCCTGTGGACTTCAACTCCCAGAAGTACACAAGCCTGGCTGGGGAATTCTGGAAGTTGAAGTCCACAGGCCTTAAAGTTGCCAAGATTAGATTTCCCCAGATCTACATCATTCACGCCAGCAAATGCAGTCTCTGTAAATTCTGTAAAAGGCAACAGTATATTGCCTTTAGCTACATCCAAAACAATTTAAACAGATTAATTCCGTTTCAGGCTCCTTATAACGTCTACAGCAATTATTTTAGAAAACAACACCTAAGAAATATTACCTCGAAAAAGGTATAACTGCAGAAATGTTTTGAAATGTTTTCAGTGCTACTGTTCTCTTAAGGAAGTGTCTCTGTATGATGAAATAGTGGAGAACATTCCAGCTCTCAGTATTTATAAACTTGATGATGAAACAAGTATTTTCATGCTCTGTATAGTAACCAGTCTCCATGTCGCTGGTTTTGCACATACGTGGATTTTATTATAACCTGGCTAAGCATTTTAGGATGCTCTAATGTTCATTAGGAGTGAAAGTACAGGTTGTCCTTATCTTGCAACTTCAATTGAGCCCAAAATGTGACATTTGTTAAGTGAGTTTTGTCCTATTTAATGACCTTTCTTGCCATTTTTGTTAAGTGATGACTGCAGTTGTTAAGTTAGTAAAATGGCTAAGCAATTAATCTGGCGCCCCCAATTGACTTTGCTTGTCAGGTCGCAAAAGGGGATCACATGACCCTGGTACACTACGACCGTCATAAATATGAACCACTCGCCAAGCGAATTATGTCATGACCATGGCCTCGCCAGGGTCATGTGATCAATGAATTATGATCACATGACCCTGGGGATGCAGCAAAGGTCATAAGTGTGAAAAACACATTCATAAGTACTTTTCTCAGTACTGCTGTATCTCCGGCCACTAAACGAATGGTTGTAACTCAAGGACTACCTGTATTATCCCAATAGCTTACCTAATAATTATGAAACTTCCTGGATCGATTGTGTTAACTTTGGATTAGGTCAATAATTACAGCCGTTTAAGAATAGATCACCAATCTACTTAAAGCTGCTTTCAAGTGGGAAAACTGGGAGAATATTTTACTTTTAAAAAGTTCACTTATAGATCTACTGATTATTTGAAAAGTATTATTTTAGCTCAAGCCAGGCATTATGATTTGACTCTAAAAATGGGAATCAGGATTTACCAACAGCAGAGGATCATAGGAAAGTCTAGACAGCTCATGGCCCTGCTTGAACAGGGTGGGTTGGACTATAAGACCTCTAAGGTCCCTTTCAAGTGTTATTCTGACCCATTGGATTACTACTTCAGAGATATTTCCTTACCAGATTCCTCAAAGCCTCCAACAATGGCAGAGCTTACTTGAAAAGTTCTTAAAAATTCAAAGAGATATTCAGAGATGCAGCTGCCTTGAAAGGAGGTCATGTTGGGCTGTACAGCTTGATCAGATACGAGGGCTTGTTTTACAGAAAATGTTTTATAGCTAGTAACGTTGTAATACTTGATAATTTGGTTGTCATATTTTATAAAATTTGCCAAATTTTCATTCTAGGGGAATCCTGGATTTTAGGTGCATTCTATAAATGGATCCGTTTGAGGTACTGTGGTTGAAAAAGTGTTGCCCCATTTCAGCCAGTTAAAAATTACAGATAGTTGTTTTAGAATTATATAGATGTGACTTAAGGAGGAATCCTATTAATGGAATATGAACACGCAGAAAATCCTCAAATTCTTAAGACATGCCAATCCCTCCATGCCTTACCAGCTGCCGCATCTAATACGAGATGGTTTACTACATCTTCTCATGCGTTCAGTTGCTTCTAACCTTTTTTGCACCATAATATCTGGAGTGGAATTCTTAATGGTGTTTTTGCACTGTAGGCTGGGATCAAGGCAGCCATTATAATTCCCTGCTAATAATATTTGCTCTTAAAATTTTAGCGCAACTATCCCCGAGGCTTCTTTCTCCAAAACAACAAGACAAACAGCTGTCCTAAGGTAACCAGACACTTGGCAGTCTCCAAGGTTAAGCCCAAATATCATTCGTTTGCAAACAAAAGACCACAGGGCCCCGATTTCCTTGGAAAGTGTGTTTCTTGCTCCTTATAACTCTTGGCAAAGTGTCTTCAGCAGTTTTCCAAAGAAATCTCCCCTCCCTCTATCAATTAGATTCCGGAAAGGCAAAACAATTCCTTTAGTGTCAAACCCATTTTATACTCCCCGTAATCTAAATTACGCAGGGAATTTACCCGATTGGCTCAACTCACTCACTCAGACTAACCATATTTGCCTTATCAACGAGCGCATTAAGAGATATTGATGTTGATACTGCACACATGCACACACAATTACAGCTTTAAGGGTTTTTGCTAAGCGTCCAGCGCTATAGAGAACTAACAGGGAAGAGCTGAAACACGCTCTATTAAAATAACACAATTTTAGGTCACCAAACCACAACTGAATTAGCTTCCCCGCTTACAAGTCACCTCATCCAATAAAACAAGGGAGAAGATTGGCTTAAAATGCCAACCCAACTCTACTAGTAAATTCATCAGGGCAAGAGGGAGAATTTCTACAGCAAAGAGTACATATAAAAACCTCTCTCTAGAATAGGGGTCCCCAACTCCCGGTGGACTGGCAGAGGTCCACGGCATGCCAGAAACCAGGCCACACAAACAAGAGATGCCCCATCCATGGGATGCAGGCACCACACAAAACCACACACCCCTCTGGCCCAAGGAAAAACCTCTCTCCACGAAACCCCGGTCCCTGGTGCCCCAAAGGTTTGGGGGGGGGGCACTCACTGCCCTAAGGTGCAAAGGAAACCCACCTCGTGCAAAATATTGTGTTTTTGGTTGGAGTGCACAAACTGACGCTGTCCCTCAAATACCCCAGCAGAATAAGCTTTTAATATTTTATTGAAAATCATTTTGAGCAGTAAACACCGCTGCCTGCCTAGGCGAAGGAAGGAAACAATTCAACAACAAAAAAATGACATCTGACAACAGCATGTACAATCCACAGCTCCAAATTATAAGGGAGGGTCAAAACCGATTCAGCAAATTTTAAGAATTTTCTTGAAGGCCTATAAAAGTAAACCAGGTCAAACCTGCGATGGAAATTCATTCCCTATCGGTGATGCCTCTCCTGTAAGGGGCAGAGCCAGGATCCCCCTCCTCTCTCACTGACATCTTAATTACTGTTTTACCTACCAATCATACCTTAGATTTCAAAACTATATTAACCGAAGATCACAGAGACAGCCTTTCCATATTATTTTGGTTCCAACTCTTGTATATTCCTATTTAGGAATGCATGACTTCTTATGACCGAAAATGGAAG
Organism: Ptyas mucosa; assembly: GCA_012654045.1. Taxonomy (NCBI): domain Eukaryota; kingdom Metazoa; phylum Chordata; class Lepidosauria; order Squamata; family Colubridae; genus Ptyas; species Ptyas mucosa. Next base: position 7,173,972 of record WNWU01000044.1, read on the forward strand.
AGCGAGTTTAGCTATGACACATTCTATGTATTTAAAAAAAAAAACTACACACGCATAAAACTGGATGTTCCTTGTGTTACAATGAGGAGAGCAGTGCACTGGGGTGGGAGTGGGGAGGGGGGGTGTTCTCTTTTCAAGAGATTGTGTGTTTTCTTTTCTTAAAGCCACAAAACAAATCAGTCAACCAACGTGTTTTCAATTTTTTTTCATCCATTGTAAGCACATATTCATTCCCCAACAATTCACTCTGCTTATTAGGATTTTTTTTTTACAGAATAATGAATATTTTAATACAGTTGTCTAAATCCTGGGGTTTGTTTTTTTTTTCTTGCTGGCAATGCCATTGTTTAAGAAAACAGTGGATAACAAGATCAATAACAACGGCGAATAAAATGCCATTTTTATGCTCGTACTGTACTTTAAAAGAACTGCACCTAAACAGGATAATCTTTTTTTAATCATCAAAAGCTTGAACATGCCGTTTAGACGCCGAAATCAATGAGGCTTCTACGCAGAGGCAGTCACGATTTTTCTGCACTCATGTTTGTTTACTTGCCTACTTCTCATTTTACTCCAACGCTAAACGGATTAAAGTTTTGCAGGGTTTTTTTTTTCTTTTTGGGGCCTGGCCTAAATCCTTACGTGCAGTCAAAGATTAAACTTGTAGAGAAAAACACGGGGAGAAAGAAGGGGGGGGCAGGGGGGGAGCCGTTGAGAAGAAGAGGTGGAACAACTCTATTTTAGAAATGTGATCTATGACTCACATTTTGACCTTGTCATCCCAAAACAGCCACGGAGGCTCTGTCCCTAAGGTCAAACACTTACCCCAACTGGGCTTAGACCTCCCCAAAAGTCCTAAGGCGCCCAGACCCTTTGCCCCACACAAAAACCCAAGGAGCTACACTTACACACTGTTATTGAACCTAAGAGGTAGGTTCTCTTTCCTTCCTACCAGGGCCAAGGGGAAGGGCATCCCAACCCCATCACTAGCAACTATCTGGAGGGTGTCACTTTCTCCACCCATTTGACTGATTCACAAACCACCAAAGAAAGTTGTCTTCTCTCTCAACCTCCCCCCCCCTCTCCTTTTACACGGAGGTCATGCAGGATTTTTTTCTCTCTCTCTCTCTCCCACACCTTCTGCTCAAGCATGAAGCCACCAGCTGTCTTAAGGGTAGAGCTTCAGGAATTGCACCAAACAGGGCCCTGCCCAAGTCCTCTCTCTTCCCCCTCTTTTGTCTCCCCCCCCCCCCAAAAAATCAAAACATTTCGGGGAGGGGAGGAGAGGAGGACAAAGAGGCATCCAACGCCTTTCCTACTCTCACCAGCCCCGGAGCTTGGACGATGAGTATTCACTGAGTAACATTTTAATTGCAACTCCTACCTCTGCGTATAAACAAACGAGTTCTATCAAAACAAGACTTCCTTGCTCCCGCCTTTGATTCGTTGCACGGAGGGAAGCAAAGTGGGGGTGGAGTGGGGGGGGGATACAATTCCTCCGCCCCCCCAAAAGCATCCAGGGCCCCTTGAGGTTCAACAGTCGTCTCCCCCCCCCAAAAAGAATCTTTGTCCGCAAAAGAGACTTTCCGCCTGGGCTGCTTGGAAGCGCGCCTGCATCTGTGCCCTTTTCGACACAAAAGAGACCCCCACCCTAAAAACAAATAAAGCAAGGTTGTCGGGGGTGATTGGGGGGGGGGCTTTGAGAAAGCCCAGCCCGGCTTGTGGCTGCCCGGGTCTCCAAGGGTCGCCCGCCATCGCCGCTGGGTGCAGCGCTCCAGGTGCCGGCGCGCTCGGCTTGTTTACGCAACGGCCGGGCTCGCCGGGCGTCTCCAAGCCGCCCCCGGGGAAGCGGGGAAAGCCGAGCCGGTTGCTTTGCTTGCGCGGGAGGCCGGCTGGGTCAACCGGAGGCCCTCGCGGGGCTGCTGGAAAGGGCGGCGGGGGCCAGACAAACCCCCCCCCACCCCGCCCCACACACACACCCTCCCCGCTCCTCTCCGCCTGTGGCCAGGCGAGCCAGGCTGGGAAGAAAAGCTTTCCCAGGGGGGTCGTGGGAAAGGAAAGCCCCCCCCCCCAAAAAAGCTTGGCGACGCCGGGAATACAAAGCCTAAAAGGGGGGGGGGAGCCAAGCCCGCTCTTCCCGGCCGAGGGGGGTGGGCAAAGGAGCCAGGGGTCCAAGGCGCGTTTGGGGAACCCGTTTCCAACAAGGGAGACCCCGCCTTGGTGCCCATCTCTGGAAGGCGCCCCCTTTGCATTGCCTCCCACCCACCACCCACCCCATTTCTCAAACTAAAAAGCCCGGACGGCCCTCTCTTCTTCCCACCCCCCCCCACCCCACTCAACAACGCCCCCCCCCCACCCCCCCGTCGCCAAGACTCACTTTTTCCATTTGCCGGCCGCAGGCAAAGCGCGATGCAGAGCAGCAACAGCAGCAGCAGGAGCCCCCTCACCACGGCCAGGGACCCCCGTCCGACGCCAGACTTCATTCCTCTGTTTGGTGATTCCGTAAATCGGGATAAATCAAAACGGGGCTCGGCAAAACGAATTTTTTTAAAAAAAAAATAATAATACTACAACTCACCCGCCCCCCCCCGGACCCCTCCCCCAAAAAATCCCCCCGCAATCCGGAGTCCTCTTCGCCCCTTTCCCGGGACAAGCCAAATCCAAATCCCGGAAGGGGGGGGGGGGGCAGGCTTTAAACCCCCCCCCCTTGCCAAAAAAAAAAAAACCAGAAAAAACAAGCCCACCCGCCGAGGGAAGGGAGGAGGGGGGCCTTGAAAAAGGGGGAGGGAGGGAGGGAGAGGGGAGAGGGAGGGGAGCGTCCGGAGAGGCGGCTGCTGGGCTTGGCGAGGGGCAGAAACGCTGGGCCCACCTTTGGGGGAGAGGGGGGGGAGGAAGGTCCGGGCCTGGGGCTCTGGCCGAGGAGGCTCCGGAGCTGCCGCCGCCGCCGCCTCCTCTTCCTCTTCCTCCTCCAGCTACGACGGGAGGCCGGGGGAAGCAGCTCAGCCTCGCCTGCTCTCATCCAAGAGGAGCCCGCACGGAAAGCGCCGCAGCGAGCAATCCGCATCTTCGACCTCCATGTTGGCTCGGCTTCCCGGCCCCGCTCGGGCTAAAAGGAAAAGGGGCCCCCCAGGCTGGGCTGGCCGGGGCGGGGAAGGGGAAGAAGGGGCGCCCCGGTTCCTGCGCCTGCTGGCTTGCCTGCCTGCCTTCCCGCTCGGCCGGCCGAGAAACCCCCGGAGCGGACTCGGCTCCTGCCTGGCCCGGAGGAGGAGGAGGAGGAGGAGGAGGAGAAGCCACGCAATCCGCCTCTTCCACCGCCGCCGCCGCCGCCTTTTCTCAAGCCCGGGCTTTCCGAGAGCGGCAACGGCGCTTCCCCCTCCCCAAAAAAGAAGAAGAAGAAGAAGAAGAGGAATCGGGGCCGCCTGGGGCTCTTTTGGGCCGGGAGAAGCCCGGAGCGAGGCTGCCTGTCTGCCTGCCTGCGAAGGGCGATCGCGCAATTGCGCCGCCGCTGCTGCTGCTGCCGCTCCTGCCCTCCTTGGCGCTTTCTTCGGCGGGCGAGAGGCAAAATCCGGAGCCGCGATGAATGGAGGGAGGCGGGCAAGGCTTCCCCCCGCGCCGCCCCTTCGCCGCTCCCCGCCTCCTCCTCCTCCTCCTCCGCCCCTTTTCCCAGGCTCGGCTGCGAAGGCCGCCCCCGAGGGAGCCTCACCGGCCGCCGCGGCCCCGGCTGCCACTCGGCGGGCGCCGCGCTGCTGCCATCCGCGGGGCGGAAACGACACCGGGGGGAGCCGCGCGAGGGCAGGGCTCGGCGGCGGCGGCGGCTGCTGATGCTCTCTCCGCCTCCCTCCCTCCTTCTTTTCCTCCTTCCTTCCTTCCTCCCTTCCTTCCTTTTCCTCCTTCCTTCGTTCCTTCTTTGCCTCCTTCCTTCCTTCCTTCTTTTCCTCCTTCCTTCCTCCCTTCCTT
>WNWU01000044.1:7178163-7221147 GCA_012654045.1 Ptyas mucosa
TTCCTTTTCCTCCTTCCTTCCTTCTCCTCTTTCCTTCCTTCCTTCCTTCCTCCCTTCCTTCCTTCCCTCCTTCCCGCCCGGCCTCCCCGGCTGCCCAAAGCGAGGAGGAGGAGGAGGCGGCGGCGGCGGATTCCCGCTTAGCGCTCAGCCCCGGACTCTCCGGCCAGGGGAGGAGCTCGGCCCGGTTCTGGCTCCCGCTGCAGATCCACGCGTGGCGGCTGTAGCGGGAACAAAGCGCCGCGCGACCCTCCCTGCACCGCTCGGCGGCTTCCCCGCGCTCGGCGAGGCTGGGCTGGGCAGGAGAGGAGAGGGAGGGCCGGAGAGCGGCAGAAGCAGCAGCGGTGGCGGCGGCTTCCTCGGCGCCTCCTCCTCCTCCTTCTCCCCCGGCTTGCAGGCTGGCCTGGGCGCAGAGCTCGCCGCCTCCTCCTGCTGCTGCTGCGGAAAGAGCAGCGCCGCTTGGCCGGTGCCTGGCCGCCCCTTTCTTTCTCCCAGGGCCGGGCGGTGGGCGAGCGCTGCGGGGGCGTCCTTGGCCAAAGGACCTCGGGGGGGAGGGGGAGGAGAGGGGGGAAGCGAGCTTTGCAAGAGGATGGGGGGGGCTGCGGCTGCCCCGGACTCGCCTGGGCTGGGGGGGCGGGGGGTCCCGGCTCCTGCTGGAGCGGGGGCTGTTGGAGCTGTCAATTGGGAGGGACGCTCGCTAGGCAGGCGGGGAAGGAGGCGCAGGGCGGAGGCGGCTCGTTGCAGCAGCACAAAAGCGACATCAAAATCGAGAGGGGGGGGGGGGGGGGGCCCCCCCCCCCCGGGGTCTTGCGGGCTTCCCCTCCCTCCCCTCCCCTCCCCTCCCCCCCTCGAGCCCGGCCAAAGAGCAGGAGCCCGGGAAGGTCGGGCGGGCGCCTGGGAACGGAGCCTCCGGGGCGCGGGAGCCGAGCGCGCCTCCCCGGCGGCTCCTTTTGGGCGAACGGCGCGAGTCCGGGCACGCCGGTTGGGCAAAGCCGGAGCCGCGCAACCCGCTCCGCCGGAATGCGAAGGCTCAGAGACCGGTTTGGCCCGTTGGGGGGTAGGAGGGGGGGGTTGGGAGACGGACGGGAGAGCCAGCCCGACCGACGCCAGGTTTCACGTGTCGTGTGAACTCAGTGCCACCTTGGTTTGACCGGGGGGGGGGGGGGATGTTTTCCAGGCTGGTAACTGCCACTTTCCTACCTGGCCTGATGTCGTTGAACCCTGAACCTACTTCATGGGGTTCCCTGAAAGGTGAGAACCAAGGTTAAATAAAACGCAACCCGGTTGACAGTGTGAATGCAACCTGCTGAACCGTCCATAGCAATACATTGACCCGGTTTGCGTGTGGTGCTATTGATACTTTATCCAAATCTCAAGCCACAAGGGAGCTACCTTTTGTTTTCAGGTGTTAAGGGACCCTTTTATTCCCTCACTGCCCCCGTCCCATCTAAAACCGAGAGATTTCAATCCAGAGGCCAGTCAATCTTGCCTGGAGCTTTGGGGGAAGAAAACAGGAATGGGTGAAAGTCTTAACAAGTTCCTAGTTATCAGCAATATTCAGAGTCTTGATAAACATAAGATTTTCTCAACCTGACATAAGAGCTACAACATAACTTGAGAGCAGGATTTTATAGCTGAACAGCACAATAAATTGGCTGCTATATTAAAAAATTAACCTGTGAAGTGATCTATGAATTGACCAGAAAACTAAATTCGTACCAAAAAAAATTCTTATAAAATTCTAACAAAAAGAATATTGTTAGAATTTTGCATTCAAAAAAGGTACATCTCAGAAACGAGAAATGCCTTTCCTGATGTAATGGCTGACACGAAACAGAAATGTTATTCTTTTAAATGCCTATGTGGAATTAATGCAGAGCAAATAAGGTTTAATCAATTTTGCCTAATACGATTATTCAACTGATTTCTTATAAAGATGTGCAGCTGGAGGAATCAGTAACATCTGCATATTAAAGGAAATCGAGCAGACTCTAATGCAATCCAAAAAAAAAAAAACCCACCAGATTCTGGTTGTAAGTTTCTTCTGTGCAGCCTTGAAATGCACGCATCAATTAAAATCAATTGCTAATTGGATTGAAAGACAAATGGGGAATAAAGCTTAGAATAGGCCTGGGATATACAACATTCTAGAGAGGGGTGTTTGGCTTTTGATTGGCTTGAAATCCACCTGAGTGTGGTTTACTCCGTTAACTTATTTATTCAACTTATTTGTACCCTATGACTATCATTAAGTGTTGTACCTTATGATTCTTAACGAATGTATCTTTTCTTTTTATGTACACTGAGAGCATATGCACCAAAGACAAATTTCTTTTTTTATATATAATATATTATTATTTAATCATTTTCTTCACTTTACATCACAATTCCCATCTTTACAATACTCCTGGGCTGGTATATGTTCATATTATATATGCTATTATAACTACAATATTATATAGTATATGACTACAATAACTACAAAAAGACAATTTTTTTGTGAGTCCAATCACACTTGGGCAATAAAGAATTGTATTAACCATGGTTAAATAAAACATGGCTTACCTATCCATAACCCTTTGTGGCCTTTTGTTCATTCCATGGATGCATGTGAAAATTCAAATTGAAATGTTCCACTGGTTTGCTGTGGAAAGCAAAATGGGAAAAAGGAAAGGTATAACACAAAGGGCAAGACAAATGTACAACTTCGACGAGAAATTCAAAACAACACACCTGGTACCTTCCAAGCTGTAAAAAAAAAACATACTAAAAGGTACTACTGTAATGTTAATATCCCTGGATAAACTTTCAACTTTAACTTCACATATTGTAAATCATACACTTGAACAACATTTTGAGATTAATCATCAAGGTGACATCAGCTTTTTCCCTTGCATAACGCATTCCTTGTTTTGTGTGTTGTTTATGTGTGCTCTTTACAAATTACAGTATATCTTGGAGAAATGGATCGCTCATGATGCCAGCCAAACAATATCGTAGTCACAAAAGGGTAGCGGATATCTCTACAGAGTCTCAATTATCCAGGTCATGTTGTTCAAAAGCCAACTTGACTTTTTTGGACTTTTTTTTTTTTGTCTTGAAAATGTTTTGCTTCTGCATCCCATTAGACGAGAAGTAAAATGTTTTCAAGGGAGGGGAAAAAAACAAGAAAATCTGGTTGCCTTTGAAAAAACACCTTTGGCCCAAGGGTAGCAAAGTTTCTTAAAGTCGCCAACAGCGAAAATGTATGGAATTCAACTCCCAGAATTCCCCAATCAGCTGGGAATTGAAGTCCACATATCTTTCAAGTACATCCAGAATGGTATAAGGCAGGGATCAACCACCTGTGGCTCTGGAGCCAAATGTGGCTCTTTCACCCCTCTGCTGCGGCTCCCTGTGACTCAAAATATGCGTCACAACTGCCAATGTGTGACACCCACCGGCACATGATTTACTGAGCTTTTCAACCCCTGATAGGCCAACCATGGATAAATCCAAGAAAAGAAAAGTTTCAGAAGAAAACAGAACGTTTAATTCAACTACATAGGTGAGTTTTGTGGCCACTCAAGAAATAGTCAGGCACGGGAAGGTTTTTGTGGCTCCCGGTATTTTCTTTTCTGTGGGAAACGGGTCCAAATGGCTCTTTGAGTGTTTAAGGTTGCAGACCCCTGGTATAGGGCAGGGGTCTCCAACCTTGACAACTTTAAGCCTGGCGGACTTCAACTCCCAGAATTCTCCAGCCAGTTGCCAAGGTTGGAGACCCCTGGTATAGGGTCTCCTGCTCTAGCAGGGGATGGACTAGAAGACCTCCAAGGTCCATTCCAACTCTGTTATTCTAAGTTGTTGAGGTTCAGAGATATTGAGGTAATGAAGAAAGTTGGACGTCATTCATGCGTCAAGAACACTAAGTTCAGATCACAATAATCAATGAGGCTGAGATCTGCAAACTGTATTAAGTCACGATACACCCATTCAACTTTGGTCTCTTAATTCTGCAACTTAATGGAGAGTTGCACTTCCTAACACTGATACCCTAAAACAATGTTTCTCAGTCTCAACTAAGACGCGTGGACATCAATGCCTTGCTGGCTGGGGCATTCTGGGAATTGAAGTCCACACGGCTTAAAATGCTGAGGTTGAGAAACATTGGCCTAACACGGGTGTCAGCAACCTGCGGCTCCAGAGCCACATGCGGCTCTTTGGGCCCTCTGCTGTGGCTCCCTGTCGGGTGATCCCACCACTGGCTTCCCCCTCCTCCTCACCCTCCCATCTCAGTCATTCCTCGCCTGGCCTGAGAAGGTAAGGGCAACGGCGGGAGATGGAGAAGTGGCTGGGGCAAATAAAAGAGAGACGGGGAGAGAGGGAGAGATACAGAGAGAGAGCGGAGTGAGGGAGAGAGAGAGATGTCAAAAGGGTTTTGTGGTTCCCAGTGTTTTTTAACAACCGGTTCTCTGCCCTAATGACCTGCTGGGTAGGCATGGCTCTGGGGGGGGGGGGTTATGTGATTGGTGGAAGTGAGTGACGTTGAGTTGGCCACGCCCATCCAGGTTTTGTGGCTCCCGGTGTTTTCTTTTCTGTGGGAAACGGGTCCAAATGGCTCTTTGAGTGTTTAAGGTTGCAGACCCCTGGCCTAACAGATTGAGGATGGTTACACTTACTATTTCAGAATTGTGAGTCACTTTCTGTCTTGCAACAAAGCAGGTAAATTTATGGCTCTATTGTCCAACATTTCTGGTGCCGGTTGGCATTTTACAGGGAATGCTGGAAGTTGGAGTCCACACATTAAATTGCCATGGTTGAGAAATACTGTCAGATAAGTAGCATCGGAAAATATAGGTAGTCCTTTGATTTATGGCATTAGGGTTTTCATTGTTAAGCAAGGTGATTGTCAAGTCAGCCACACCCCATTTTTACAGCCTTCTTTTGCCACAGTTGTTAAGCGAACCATTGTGGTTGTTAAGTGAATCGCATGACTGTGAAGCAGATCTGATTTCCCACATAGTCTTTGCTCGTCTGGGAAGTTGCAGATGGCGATCTCGTGGCCCCAGGATGGTGCAACCATTGTAAAATATGTGCCCATTCCCAAGCCCCTGTTGTGGTCTGCCGGCGGCCTGCGGAGCTGGCAGCAGAGTCGGACAGTGAGGAGGCTGGGGAGGACCATGGGCCAGTCCTGGAGTCTGGGGAAGGTTCAGACGAGGGCTCAGCATCAGAGGCAGAGATGGGGCCAGGGCCATCTGGGAATTATGTGCAGACTCTGGAGCCTCCAGAGTCAGACATCAGCGAGGCAGAGGAACAGAGGGAGCCTGTTCCCAGTGCGCACATGCGCAGAGCTGCCAGGAGGCAAGAACTGCTAAAACAAAAGGGACGACTCGGGAGTAGCGCTTGGAGATGATTAGCCCCTCCCATAAAGGAGGAGCAAAGGCACGTGAGCCCTTTGCAGGAAGCAACTGTTGTCCGTGCTGGCCGGTTTCAAGACTGCAGCTCTGTATTGACTCTGTGTTCCGTGTGGCTTTGCAAAGTTAATTGCCAATTAGGTCCTGGCAGCGTGTCAAGGGAGATAAAGGTGGGTGTTTATCACCATTATCCCGAAGAACTGTGGCAGATTTCTGTCGGACTCCTTACAATTATTTGGGACTCCTCTGTGAGTGAACAGACTGGGAATGAACAGGCTCTGAATGAGCAGAATTCACAGCCGTGGAAATAAAAAGAGGGTTTTGGGGACTCATTGTCTGCTTTTATTGTATTATTGTATTTTTAATCACATGGCCGTGGGGACGCTCCAACAGTCATAAGTACAAAGACTTCTCCCTTTTCTCAGTGTGATTCTAACTTTGAACTGTCGCTATACAAAGCATTGTAAGTTGAGGACTTTACCTGCATGCTTCTTCCCAATCGTTTGAGCCACAGTTCTGCTTCCTTCCAACCAACCAGCCGTGGGGCTGGGAATCGTGGAAATCCTTCAACAAAGTGAGGAGGATTCTAAGACTAGAAGGTGGAAGCTCATTAAAGAAATCCAACCAAGAAGTAAAGAAAATTTCCTGACAGCAAGAACAATTAATCAATGGAATGAAGTTGCCTCCCAGAGTTGTATGGCTGCTCCATCTCTGGAGGTCTTCAAGAAAAGATTGGACAACCATTTGCCCAGGATGGTATAAGGCAGGGGTCTGCAACCTTAAACACACAAAGAGCCAGTTGGACCCGTTTCCCACAGAAAAGAAAACACCGGAAACCACAAAACCCTTCCCGTGCCTGACTATTTCTTGAGTGACCACAAAACTAGCCTATGTAGTTTAATTAAACCTTCTGTTTTCTTCTGAAACTTTTCTTTTCTTGGATTTATCCATGGTTGGCCTACCAGGGGTTGAAAAGCTCAGTAAATCGCATGCCGGCGGGTGTCGCACATTGGCTGTTGTGACACATATTTTGAGTGACAGGGAGCCGCAGCAGAGGGGTGAAAGAGCCACATGCGGCTCCAGAGCTGCAGGTTGCTGACCCCTGGGATAAGGTCTTCTTGCAAGGGGTTGGACTAGAAGACCTCCAAAGTCCCTTCCAGCCCTGCGATTCTATGATTCATTAGGTAGCTCTGGGATATCCATAGCAGAATGGATCTGTTTCATATCTCTTCTGTAAGGTTGTAATTGAAATCTAAAATTTGACCTGAAATTTAAACTCTTGAGTTTAACTGGGATCCTTTTGGTCATTCAGCATTACCTCAAACAGGCTGTGGAGAGGATAAAGTGATGGGGAGTGTGTGTGTGTGTGTGTGTGTGTGTGTGTGTGTGTGTGTGTATAGACACCATAATGTTTATCAAATGATCTTGGGACAAACAATAAACAAAACCTATGGCTGTTCTTCTAGCTTAGGGGTGGGCAGCTATGGCCCCCTTTACGATCTGTGGACTTCAACTTCCAAAAATCCGGAGCCCGCCATGCTGTCTCAGAAAATCTGGGAGCTGAAGTCCACGGGTCATATAGGGGCCATAACTGCCCTTATATGATCCATTCTAGGTGCTCCTACAGCTTCCCTTGGTCCCATGCTGGCTTGGGGGGAGGATCAACAATCAACAATTTGGTGACTCACGGATGGTCAGCCTCTAGTTTCAGTGATGAGGTTGAGTTCATTCCAAACACATCCCATTTTAATTGTTGCCACCAGACAAAAGCTTTATTGTGCGAATTCTTTGAACGCATAATGTTCTTAAGAAAGCTGAGAGCAGGAAGATCTTAATGGGTCTATGCGCTTCCACATCGGAAAGTCTTGTTCAAATTGCAAAAGATGGGATTGCTACTTTTGCTCTTTAAGAATGAACACCGCAGTTGGCTGGTTGTGTGAAGAAAATTACCTCTGAGTCCTCTGGCAACCAATTAAAAAAAAAACAGCAATAATTAACTCACATCTTACATTTTAATCCACATTTATGACACATATTTATTGCAACTGGTGGCAGTGTTTGAAAAAACAGTGAGTAGTCTTAGGTTTCTCTGTGGTATATAATAGGTCAGTGCAGGGTAAAATCCAGCAGGTTCTGACAGGTTCTGGAGAACCGGTAGCCAAAATTTTAAGTAGTTCAGAGAACCAGCAAATACCACCTCTGGCTGGCCCCAGAGTGGGGAGGGAATGGAGATTTTGCAGTATCCTTCCCCTGCCACGTCCACCAAGCCATACCCACTAAGCCACACCACACCACGCCCACCAAGCCACGCTCACAGAACTGGTAGTAAAAAAAATTGGATTTCACCACTGGGTCAGTGATTCTCAATCAGTGGTCAGCAGATCCCTGGGTGGGTGTGTGTGTGATGTCATCACAGGGGATATGTGAAGACTTGAAGAAAGGTTATGATTTAAATCTTAAGTCTTGGAGATCCGTGGAAACCCACTGTAATAGCTTATTTCATTCAGACCTGTGGCAATAGATGCTATGCATTGATGTCACCATCACTTGTGAGCAGCAGCTGATAGATAAAACTGTGGTTTGTTTAACCATGGTTTGTTAAGCCACAACAGCTGGGTTCACACAAGCTTTCACACCATATGCCAAAGACGATCACTTTAAGGCTTCGCTGGCATTGAGCCCACCCTACTGTCATCTATGTAACTTAGTGTAGACTTAATTGATTAATGTAGATGAAGCCTCACCAACTGATACTTACTGCCTGGATCCTCAGTGGTTTAAATGTGAGACTTTTTGCTCATTCTTCTGCCTGGATCAACTATTATAGACGAGTTAAGGGGCAGCAACTGTTAGTAAAACATGAGCTTAGCTCAGGAATTCCATATGTTTATTTCTACAGAGGGATACAATCAAGATCAAGGGAGGTACTAATACCATTCTATAAGTTAGACCACACCTAGAATACTGCATCCAGTTTTGGTCACCCCACTATATAAAAAGATGTTGAAACTCTGAAAAGAGTGCAGAGAAGGGCAGCCAAGATGATTAAGGGGCTAAAACATACGACGAATGGTTGCAGGGACTGGGCATGGCTAGTCTAGTGAAGAGAAGGACCAGGGGAGACAGGATAGCAGTGCTCCAATATTTGAGGGGCTGCCCCAGAGAGGAGAAAGGGAGACAAGCTATTCTCCAAGGCACAGACAAGTCTAGACAAGGAAGAATGGATGGAAACTGATCAAGGAGAGATTCAACCTGGAAATAAGGAGGAATTTACTGATAGTGAGAAGAATCAACCCGTGGAACAGAAGTTGCCTTCAGAAGTTGTGGGAGCTTCATCATCTGAAGCTTTCAAGAAGAGACTGGACTGCCATTTGTCAAAAATGGTGTAGGGTCTCCTGCTTGGGGGAGGGGTTGGACTGGATGACCTACAAGTTCCCTTCCAACTCTGTTAATCTGTTACTCCTGTAAACTATTTTGTTATTGATACAGTGTGCAGATGACAAGCTAACAATTTATATTTAGTAGTTTCAAATTATTTTGGCCTGTTTTGTAAGAGGTGGGAAACTAATATTGCTGCATTATATTAATCAGGAGGATGCTATGTGTATATGTGTTGTTCTTACTTTTTCTTTCAAGACAATTTTTCTTTTTAGTAACTTCTTTGTTGTGGGTTTTTTTTATTCTTTTGTCTTTTCTTTAAATATTTTTGGCGTTTGTATTTTAACTTTCTTTGAATAAACTAAATATCAAATTAAAAAAAAGAAAATATGCAATAATTATTAGTCAAACAGCAGCTTAGCTCAGGTAAGCAGGAAGGTGCAAGAAGGAAACTCAACATTACTTTTATTTGGTAATAAGAGGCAAAGAAATGGGAAAGCTGTCAAGCTTTTAAGGTTCCAAGAATCATAGGGCTGGAAGAGACCTTGTTTTTTTGGGGGGGGGGGGGTTTGAGTAATTTTTTTTTATTTTTTAAGACAAATAAACATTTAATACATCCTCCCTTCCCTGTGACATCTCAGTGTTATCTTCTTCTCCGTCTTCCATAAGTTTCTTCTGTCTTTATCTTCATCCAAACCATTCTAACATTTCATTACTAAAAGGGCTGGGTGGGACCTTGGAGGTCTTGTAGTCCAGCCCCCCTGCTCAAAGCAGGATTCTTTAGATCAGCCATCACCAACCGGTGATCCATGGACCACTGGTGGTCCGCAGAAAAATTATTTGCATTTTTTTATATTGCACTAAATCCTCAAAACTATGGCCCCTGGGCCGGATACGTGTAATGAACGTTTGTGTTGCTGCAGAAAGTCTCCCCCCTTTGGAGTCATTTTGTGCGGGTCTGTGGGGTGTGGGGTTGAGGGGTACCCCGGACCGCGAACCAGCTCATGGGCAAATGCACTGGGATTGAAATAAAGCCGACAAAGGAGCCTTGAATAAATATATAATTGAATTTAAAATACTTAAAAAGACACTGTGCCTTTAAAAACCACATTAAAAGCAAAGTCTTATCTGGGTATGCGAAGCCAGGCTATCTCCCTAGATTCCTCTCCACAATACCAAAAACAGTTCACAAGAAACAAAGGTTAATACAAAGGTGGACGTCTTTGGCGTTGACACGTCATCAAGGCAAACGAAGGGCAGCAGCGAAGACTTCACAATAAAAAGTCACCTGAGAATAAAAGCAGTTCAAGCACCAACGTGGCTTGAGGGTCTGTGTGGAGAAGAGTTTCCAGCACAATCTAACCGTTGGCTTGTGTGCTTAAAACAGCAAAAACACAAGCATCTGTGGGAGGATCTCAGCAGCCGGCGTCTGGAGTCCTTATCTGCATCTCCTCCCTTCTACAGCAACGTGCTGGGCTCTGCAATCTTCTTCCAGCAGTGAACACTAGCTGGATCAGGCCTGACCGGTTGTCGAGGCCCAAGTAGCAAGCCGAAAGGTCCTTGCTTATATTGTGAGCAAACTGCAATTATCTAGGGCGGGGAAGGCTTGCAGGTAATTGCTTAGAGCAGATGGGTTGATTGAGGCCATACCTCTTTTGTGGCTAATCATGTAGCCGCAGCAACCCTGAAAATACTCGTGACAGGGTCGGAGTGGGGCAGAAATTCCGACTTGGGTCTGCTTCAGCCTCCTGGTGTGGGGCTTTGGCCGAAGGCTGGTGGCAAAGAGCCGGAGGACCTCGTTCCAGTGGGACTGCATCATGGCCTGGAACTGGCTGACCATCTCAGCCTGCTGAGCCTCCAGGCGCCGATACCTGGCCTTGCACTCCCACAGGTCTTCCTTCTCCTTGGAAAGCCTATGCTCCTAGTCCTTAGTGAGGTGCTTCTGCTGAGCCTCCTTCTCGGTCAGATCCAACTTGAACTGAGTTGTTTTGCCAACTCTTTCTCGTGGTGGCTGCTTAGCTCCAACAACTGCTTCCTGTTGGGACCCTAAGGAGCCCGGGTGGGGTGGCGAGGAGTGGTTGGCAGGGGAGGAGTGAGTAGCGGCTGGTGAGACACCCCTTGATGTGAATGACATCAAGTTGGCCACGCCCACCCAGTCACATGACCACCTAGCCACACCCACCCAGCCGGTCATTAGGCAGATCATATTAGTGGTCCGTGGGATTTAAAATGATGAATTTAGTGGTCCCTGAGGTCCGAAAGGTTGGGGACCCCTGCTTTAGATCATCCTGGACAAATGGTTCCAGTAATGTAGCTTACCTCAGATGTGTCTTTTTCCTGTGCAGACCTACCTCAAAGGACTGACAAATATAGGAAAAACAAATATCTTTAACAGAGAAGATATCACATTTGATCTGCAACTTTAGTAGAAGAAGGAAGGAGGGAGGAAAGAAGAGGAGGAGGAGGAGGAGGAGGAGGAGGAGAAGGAGAAGGAGGAGGAGGAGGAGGAGGAGGAGAAGAAGAAGAAGAAGAAGAAGAAGAAGAGGAAAAAGAAAAAGAAAAAGAAGAAAGAAGTTGTAACTTCAAATGGTTGCTAGTGGAATGGTTGTAAGTTGAGGACTTCTTGCAGATGGTATCTAATGAGGTTCCAGGCTGTCGGACACACCCTCATTCAGAATTGCAAAGTTTTATCCACCCCTCCAATGTTTATGTCCAACACAAGCACAACTGTTAGCGATCAACCTGCTGAACAAAGAAAATGTGAGACCACAAGAAACTATAGAGCAGCCAGTCCCAAGAAGCGATCAAATTTCAAACATTACACACTGCCCTGTATAGTGCGTGTTTTGTTTGGTTCTAATTCAATACGTCTCTGAGTTAAAGAATTGTGTTCTGTGAACTGTGAAGGTTTAATTCTAATAAGATAATGCCTTAGTGTAACATGTGAATTTCGTGAAACTTTCATCTCCTGGGTTTTACATTTTTTGCCTCTTTTTCTGTTTTGTTTTTCTTAAAACAGGTATACACTGAACTGTCCCAAAGGTGTTTTTTCAAGAGGCAACTGGATTTCCCTGTTTTTCTTCGAGGACATTTTGCTTCTCATCCAAGAAGCTTCTTCAGTTCTCCTTTGGGACAACCATGATCTGGATGGCTGAGAAACTCCACAGAGATATACACTGAATTATGAAACCAAATGGGTTATTTGACTGTGGGTTCAACTATTTATAAAAGTCTATTTATAATCAAATAACCCATTTGATTACACAGTTCATTGTATACCTGTTTTAGGCAGAATTACACATTATTCTGTTCCATCCACAGTACATCTATGGAAATAGACCAGTAAAGGAGAACATTTGTAGCTCAGAATTGAAATGAGGGGCTCCTGGTGCTCTCTGAGCTTGGTGGTTTTCTTGCAGACATTTCATCACCCAAACTAGTAACATCATCAGTGTTATGGAAATATATTCTCTTATTTTCCATTTGTGCCTGAACACATTTACTTTGAAGTGTGCAAAAAGGTTTTTTCCCCCTAAAAAAAACCAAACACCGACATAAAGATTCTATACCATTTTACAGTTTTGATCCTTATTTTAATCCATCTTTTTGGTTCTCAGTTAATACGAAGAAAAAAAGAGCACCAAATTTTATTCAGAACCTGAATGCAATGTAAATGTAGGAGAAGAGAAAACCAGGAAAACAGTGATTACAAAACTAGCTTTGCAAAAGTGATTGGATACTTCATAATTAAAACAATATGAAAATATTGTTCCCATTATGTTGTTCGTCACTCCTTCACATCCTTTCTTGTGAACTCCATTGTCACCGCATAGATTTAAAACAAACAACATTCATATTTATTTACATCAGAGTTTTGGGTTTCATGCAGCCAAATTCATCACTTGCTGCTTTTCAGTAATTTCTGAAAACGTTTTTTCCCCTTTCCTCTCGCTTCTCAAATGCTTTACATAATCTGGTGAACAACACATGAGGTTTCTCCTCTGGTGCATAACATTCTTTGCATGCTTTTGGATATAAATCAGATGGAGTAGAATTATTAAAGCAAGGAAGGAAGTGAGTGAGGGGAAACAGAGGAAGAAACAACGTTAAGCAAAGAAAGAAGATGGAGATGAAGGAAGGAAGAGGGGAGAACTATTAGACATTCACCGACCACTTTTAATAGTGAGCTGGACATTTTAAAGCCAGAAATTAAAAATGGTGCTGCAAATACAGCTTTTTAATTTGTTTTTTAACTGGTTCATTACTTGGGCAACAATTTGTTTATATGTCTGGCGTTTGGGTTAAGAGCTCTTCACTTTTTTTTCCCCCTGATATTTTTCTGCAACACAAGAATTAAATGTATCAGAAATTTTCAATTTCTAAGATTTCATTAATCAGGAAGGTTGAAGTGGGTGTTACCTTGGAAATCAAATATTCGCTTAACTAATTATTGAAGAAGAGATTCCAGCAAGAGCTTTGGATAAATTAAAACCTGGCATTACTGGGTGAGTTGTTTTGCATCACAACCTTTCTCAAACCTTGTAAAGGGTTTTCCTTCTTTCATTACCAGTGAGTCTAGGGCAGAAAGCAAGGAAAGTTGTTTTTGTTATGTCAGACATATGCTCAAATTTCATGCAAAGTTTACTGAGATGCATCCATGAGTTTAGCAGCTTCAGATAGGCAGGATTCAAAATTAATATGAAACTTGAGCTCTTTCTCTATGGTCTGATTTTAGTTAGTTGATAGATTGATATCTGAACATTTTTCCTTTTAAAAGTACGATCTCTTACCCAATTAAAAGATTACCAAACAGTTCTGGTAATATATATATATATATATATATATATATATATATATATATATACATACATACACATACACACACACACACATACACACACATGCAATTAATATGTTTCTCTCTTAGTCCTAGACAAGAAAAATTCTTTGCATTTCCCAATCATGTTAGAACAACACAAATTTGTTTTTTAAAGAAATCAGTGATTAGCATTTTTCCTAGAGAGCTTGGATATTTCAAGAACTCCATTGTTTTCAGGAAATTATTATATGTATTAGTTATGTATTCAGGACAGGAATCATCATTTTTTAAATTCAGAATTTGAGGATGGGGTGGGTTGTTTCATGCACGGCCACAATGGGGTCTTCATACTTGACCTTCTTACCACTTTGCTTCATTTTGGGGGATTGCATCTTTCATCCTAGATGTGGAAGAAAATAATTGTAAATAACTTTCTGCAGAGAAAATACATAACAGACTTAGCAAGTACTTTTTCCAATAACTTGAGCAGAAATTATGCATCTTGACTCAAAGCTTTAAAATTTTTAAAATTTACAAAACTTTAAGCTCCGGCACTCTCCAAAATTGCGGCTATCATTCCTTTAAGATTTAACTGTTATTAAAACTTTTAAACAAAAAGATAAAAACTAATACAAACTGATATAAAGTAAGGAAGAAAAAAGAAAAAGAATTTTTTTTTAGAAAAAGTAAAAAATGCAAGAAAAGGGAAAAAAGTTGAAGAAAATTTTAGTTATTTGTCAAATTTTGGTAGCACCCATTTCACTCTCAAAGTGACTCTGAGTGGTACGCCATTAAACGCAAGAAAACCATATGCAGTATATCAGTAAAAGGAGCCAGGCACAAACAAAATTAGAACTTAAAAAGCAGGGAGAGGAAAAGAGAAAAAGGAAAAATAGTTTAGGTGGTGGCTTTCATATGTTTCACAGTAGAAATATATTCTCTCTTTAAAGTTATACCTTATTACTCTTTTTTCTATCATCTATGTTATCTAATCATTAAATCCATAAATCACAAATTATTTGTTTCCATTTTTATGCAAAAAAAATCCATGAAAGGCTTCTAGCCCCCAATAAATGTGGATATTGTCTTTTTCATCAAAGAAGTCAATTTATCCATTTCAGCAAAATCCGTTCACTTTACTATCCATTCCTCTGTAGCGGGGAGTGTTGAATCTTTCCATCTGTGAGCAAATCATAAACTCGCTGCAATAAACATATATCGAAATAATCTTCCCTGCCTTTTTTCTGTTTATCCATTCATCGTAAAAGAAAAAGAAAACTGTTTACCCATTCATCCTACCTAAGAGAAGAAGACTTTGCAAAGTTTGCGTAGCCAAAGCTAAACTAACTTTTGCCACTGAAGATGGGCATGAATTAATCTGAGAAAAATGACTGGAAATCCCCAGCTTCTTTCTAGACACATATATACCGTATACAGAAAGTTCCAGTACTAAGAACTGCTAGAAGTTGGGTAGAAATTCAACAGGTGAAGTTCTTTCACTCTCTCATTGAATTGGGGGAGTGTAATTTATATATATCTTCCTGTCAATCAGATATGTATAGCAAGGGAGATTAAAAAAAAAAAGAGGTTAGCTTTTACAGCCATATCTATTTGTGTGTGTGTTTCCAGCTGGCAGAACTACTTCCCTAACCCCTAAGGCAGGAATAGGCTACCTGTGACATTCCAGATGCTGCTGAACTGAAAGTTCAAAGATGCTGAGATGTAATAATCAAACAATTCCCTGAAGCTTGCTTGGTTTGGGGTTCGAGTAAACCCTACCCAGTTCTGACATGTAATAAACTGTAGTTCAGCAACCCAACACGACAGACACAGACTTTGGAGGATAATTAGAACTGCAGAAAAGACAATGGCTACCAACCTGCCTTCCATGGAGGACCTGTATACTGCACGAGTCAAAAAGAGGGCTGTGAAAATATCTACAGACCCCTCACATCCTGGACATAAATTGTTTCAACTCCTACCCTCAAAACGATGCTATAGAGCACTGCACACCAGAACAACTAGACATAAGGACAATTTTCCCCCAAACACTCTGCTAAACAAATAATTCCCCCAACACTGTCAAACTATTCACTAAGTCTGCATTACTACTACTATTAATCTTCTCATTGTTCCTATCACCCATTTCCTCCCACTTACAACTGTATGACTGTAACTTTGTTGCTGGTATCCTTACGATTTATATTGTTTGTTTCCTAGTATGATTTGATTGCTTATTTGTACCCTATGACTATCATTAAATATTGTACCTTAACAAATGTATCTTTTCTTTTTATGTACACTGACAGCTTATGCACCAAAGACAAATTCCTGGTGTGTCCAATCACACTTGGCCAATAAAGAATTCTATTCTATTCTATCTATGAGTGACTTGAATCTATTACTCCAAATTTTAACTCACCTCCAAGTTTGACGATTGGGGATCTGCGCAGGCTAAAATGTTTGATAAAGTTGCAGGAAATGAGTATGTCTACTTTAAGAAAGAAAAAGACTAGGGTGACATGACAGCAGTGTTCCAATATTGAGGGGCTATCACAGAGAAGAGAGGGTCAAATCTATTCTCCAAAGCATCTGAAGGCAGAACAAGAAGCAGTGGATGGAAACTAATCAAGGAGAGAAGCAACCTAGAAGAAAGGAGAAACTTCCTGATACTGAGAACAATTCCATCAGTGAAACCACTTGCCTTCAGAAGTTGTGGGTGCTCCATCACTGGAGGCTTTTAAGACGAGAGAGGACAGCCCTTATTTGCCAAAGCACTGGAATGCAAGACAAGAAACAATGGGTGGAAACTAACCAAGGAGAGAAGCAACTTGGAACTAAGGAGAAACTTCCTAACAGTAAGGACAATTAACCAGTGAAACGACTTGCCTTCAGAAGTTGTAGGTGCTTCCTCATCACTGGAGGTCTATGGAGATTCTCCGTCATCCAGGTCATGGTTGTCCCAAAGGTGCGTTTTTCAAGAGGCAACTGGACTTCCTTGGTTTTTCTTTGAAGACGTTTCGCTTCTCATCCCAGAAGCTTCTTCAGCTGTCTGCAAGGAGTATCAATCCTTCCATTCCCCACCATCCAGTCAGAGCTGAAGAAGCTTCTGGGATGAGAAGCGAAACGTCTTCAAAGAAAAACCAAGGAAGTCCAGTTGCCTCTTGAAAAAAAGCACCTTTGGTTCATCGCTGGAGGTTTTTAAGAGACTGGACAGCCACCCATCTGAAACGGTAGAGTCTCCTGCCTGAGCGGGGAGACTGGACTAGAAGACCTCCAAGATCATAATCATAAGTTTATTTGTCAATCACATATAAGATAACAGGGAAAAGTATAAACATAATTTGAAGAGATGAAAAGAGTAAGTAAAAAGGAATATTAGGACAGGGACGGTAGGCCCACTGATGCACTTATGCACGCCCCTTAGGAATGGGGTTCCATGTTGGGTGTTTTGTGAACTGCTAGAGATCCTTCTAAACAAATAACCTAGCAGTGGATCACTCAGGGATCACAACCACCGGCAGGCAGGTGCCAGAACCGTCTCGATTACATTTAATGAATTGCACAACCTCCCTCCCAGCAAGAAACAGGAGCCCTCCTCCTCCTCTCTCCGCTCCACCTTGGCAAGCCAAATAAGCCTGCTTCCCAGCCAAGTCCAGGTCCAAGGAGCATCCCGATCCTGCCCCCCCCCAAAAAAATCCGCTCCGGGTTTTCCAGCCTCGCATATTTTGCTTATGACATAGGAACTGCCCTTCTGAGTCGTGCGGAAAACCCGGGACGGATTTCCAAGGCTTCCTGTTCCAGAACCCGGGTTTTGGATTGACGCCCCCCTCCCGCTCCCCCCCCCACGCATACGCAAACCCCCAACCCCCCCCCACCCCCCCCCCTCCCCATTCATGCAACGCCGAAGAAGAAAACAAGCTACACAAAAGCCTGCAGGCTGCGCTATAAATAGGCTTGTGTTGATTTTACACGCATTTGGCTGGGCAGAGCCAGCCGGGCAGCCAGTCCCCAAACCCCAAGCGCCCCGGGATCGCTTTAAGGTTTTAGCCAGCATTTCCCACCAATGCTGGTTTAATCGACGCTGCCCGGGGATCCCGAGGGCTGCCTGCAAGAGCGATGCAAAACCCACGGGTTGCAAACGGGGGAGGCGTCCAAAAGGCGTGCAAATCTCGAAGAGAGAAGGGAAAAAAACACAGACACACATACACACATACACACGCTGTATAAAACGCCAAGGACGTAGAAAGCAAGATGGAAGAGAAAGAGAGGAAGGGGCATTTTTCTATTGTTTCAGTAGCGGAGGGGAGGCGGCGGGCTCCCGAATGCAAAATAAAATAAAAATAAAACCCAAATGCAAAATCAAGAAGCAGCATCAACGGCATTGCAAACCCATCGGTCCCGAACGAAAAAAAGCAAGCAAGCCAACAAAAAAAAACAAGCATTTTTTTTTTAAAAAAATCCTATCTTCCCTCCTGCAATTTCCCACTATAAAAACCCAACGTTGGATTTATTATTTATTTTTCCAAGCATCCAGAGCAGAAGGTTTGAGTCCTTAAAACCCAACGTCTATCCCTCTCGGCCATAATCTTCTCGTCGTTTGAAAATTCTGCTGCTGTTTGTTTGTTTTGGGTTTTTTAATTGTTATTTTTAAGGGAAGAAGGGCTCGCGAGCAGGCATTTGACTGCGAAACGTGAGAAACTGGACGGGTTTTTTCGGGCGGGAGCTTCTTGCAACGGAGACCTCCAACGGCGTAGAAGTGGACGCGAAGGGTTGCATATTTTGCAAAATCGTCGCGCCGACCTTATCTGTGCGTGTTGAGTATTAACGTTGCAATGTAGATGGAAGCGAGGACCTGCTGAAGCCAAAACGTGAAATAGCAACCGTTTGGGTCTTATCGGTCATCAAATTAAAAATCCATCGTTCAGACGCTGCATTTGGGTTTTAAATAAACCTGCCCGCTCATTTTCCCCTTCCTGGTTTGATGATAATCGTCTTCAAGCCCCCGCTTCTGAGCTGAAGAATTTTTATTTTTTATTTTTTATTTTAGTATACAGACAGGCATAGTTAGTGGTAGTTCCAGGATAAACAGTGTGCCCTTTAAAAAGTGCCCAATTTAAAAAGGCGTGCAATATTTACATTCTGTAAGCTGATGTGAAAACCAACTAATATCAACGTGAAAAGGAAAATGAAGCCAGTGCCTGAGAAACAAGAACATATTTGCCCTTCTTGCCAAAGATATTCCAATGTGAAAGTCTTAGATCCCAGGGTAACACTACAACTCTTCTGAATTAACCCTGTCAAATTCTGAATTAAAAAAAAAAAATGTTAGCAGAGGTTACATTTCTAAATTTCTGATTTAATTCATAAAAATGGAACACTAAACTCTAAAGAATGTGTTTCAGAACAAGGAAAATAAACAAAATTGGGGAGACAGGATAGCAGTGTTCCAATATCTCAGGGGTTGCCACAAAGAAGAGGGAGTCAAGCTGTTCTCCAAAGCCCCTGAAGGCAAGACTAGAAGCAATGGATGGAAACTAGTGAAGGAGAGAAGCAACCTAGAACTAAGGAGAAATTTCCTGACAATGAGAACAATTCATCAGTGGAACAACTTGCCTCCAGAAGTTGTGAATGCTCCAACACTGGAAGTTTTTAAGAAGAGGTTGTATAACCATTTGTCTGAAGTGATGTAGGGATTCCTGCCTAAGCGGGGATTGGACTAGAAGACCTCCAAGGATAACTCTTGTTATTCTATTCTATTCTAAGTATGTTGTGGCAACGTATCATCTGTTTATAAATTTCAAGCATCTTAATTCCAAAATCTCACTGGCTTCTGGTAGAAATAAGATGCAGATTACATCCAAAGTTGTGGGTGCCTCTGTCAGTGGATGTTTTCAAAAATAGACAGGACAACCATTTGACGGGGTAAAGATCTTCTGCCATGGGCAAGGGTTTGGACTAGAAGACTCCAAGGTCCCTCCCAATGCTATTATTCTATGTTTTATATCTTGAAAAGCTAGCAGTGTGGGTTAATATTGGGAAAACAATATTACCTAGCTCTGGGCTAGTTCAGTATTTCTCAACCTTAAGGTGAGTGGACTTCCAGAATTCCCTAGCCAGCATGGAATTCATAGACATAAAGAAATCTATCTTTGGACATTTAAGCAGCTGTTCCCACCGCTGCATTAAAAAGAAAGAAAAGAAAGGGAATGCATGATTTGAAGGAGCTTCAATCAATCATAATAGAACTGGAAGGGACCTTGGAGGTCTTCTAATCCAACCCCCTGCTCAAGCAGGAGAACTGATATCATTTCAGACAAGTGACTGTCCAGTCTTTTCTTAAGTGTTGGAGCATTCACAACTTCTGGAGGCAAGCTGTTCCACTGGTTAATTGTCCTCATTGCTAGAAAGTTTCTCCATAATTCTCGGCTGCTTCTCTCCTTGATTAGTTTCCATCCATTGTTTCTTGTCTTGCCTTCTGGTGCTTTGGAAAATAAACTGACTCCCTCTTCTTTGGGGAAGCCCCTCAAAGGTTGGGAAAACTGGGTCTGTGAAAATTGGGAAGGGAGTGAATTTTCTTGAGATCAGATGGAAGATAAAGAAATAAGCTTATTTTTAAAAAAATAAATGAAAAAACAATGTAGGTAGTTGCCAACTTACAACCAATTTATTTAGCGACCCTTTAAATGTACTGGAAAAGTGACAACTGGTCTCGCTTAAGACCATCACATTATCCTCACAGTCACATGATCAAAATTTTGGTGATTGGCATCCGGCATGTATTTATCATCCCAGGGTGTGTTATTTGCAAAACGCTCCCCAGCCAGCTTCTGACAAGCAAAGTAGGAAGTGGGTTTATTAAAACAACTGCATGATTCATATAACAACAGCATCGGTCACTGAACTGCAATAATTCACTTAACAACCAGGGGGGAAAAAAAGATTATAAAATTGGCTGCGACTCACTTAACAATTTCCTTGCTTAGCAACAGAAATTCTGATCCCGAGTGGGAAATATTATTAATTATGAAGAGGTATAGAAAACTAGTGGTGGGTTACCCCCAGTTTGGACCAGTTCTATAGAACCCCTATAGCTCCGCCCACTGACCCTGACATCATCAGAAGCGATCTGCGCATGCGCAGAAGCAAGGTGCATGCGCGAGCGATCCCGTTGCGAACCGGTAGTAAAGATAAGTAGAACCCATCCCTGTAGAAAACATAATATATTTGAAAAAGCAACAAACAATGGGAACTAAGAAAAAGAAACGAATGATTGTAATGTTATATATTTAAGTGAATTATAATAAGATATTTGATTGTAGTATTTGGATAAGTTGACAAAAATATTTGTGATTGGAATAATGGGATTTAGGGAAAATACTTGAAATTATATTATGTTGTGAAAAGGGAGCAATGGGGAAACACTTGAATAGGATGACTTAGAGTTAAAGTTAACTACTAGAAAAATGATGGATTTCAAATTAAAGGATTTTAATTTGGAGGAAGTAAGGGGGAAAATTGATTAAGATTAGAGATTAGGGCGAATGGTAATATTGGTTATATATCAGAAGAAACAAGGAAAATAAAATAAAAACTAGAGTAAAAGAATATTATGGCAAAAAGTGAAATATACAAATTGTGTTGGAGATAACTAAAAGCTGTACAAAGTTGTGACTCGGCCAATATTCTGTTCAGAAAAAATGCATTGTTTGTTTGTGTAAAAAATAAAAAAAACCTTTTATATATAAAAAAAAGAAATTATGATCCCAATTGTGGTTGTGAGAAGAACTCTTGACTCTGTCAACTCTGAACATGCAATTGTTCTGCTTTTCGGCTTATTTATTTATTTGTTTGTTTATTTATTTATTTATCAGACATGTACAAGATAACAAGTATAGGTATGAACATAAACATAAACAAAGGAAGTAAATACAAATAAGTGGGGACAGTAAGACAGGGATGGTAGGCACGCTGATAAGAAATTTAAAAATATTCAGATAAGGCAGAGAAGGAGTGGAACCAAAACGAAGCTAGCATACAGCTTGGATATTCAATCCTGTTTGGGTTAATACAGGACAAAAATCATGCAGACAGACAGATCTTCCCCTATGTTGGAGACACTGAGTTGAGGAGGCATGTGTTTATCCCAAAATATTTTGCCAAAATATCATCACATCATCACATCATCACATCATCATTTAGCACATCATCACAATGATAGACGAAGAAATGACTAAACACAACGTGGTGCTGTTGGATATCTGAGTAACAAGGAAAAATAGGATGGCACCAAAAGAAGTCATCCTGAAATAGAATAGACACAATAAATGCTACAGCTAGAGGAACATTCGGCCACTTCTGTGCACCGAAGCCATTAAAATCTCTTCTTCAAAAAACAAATATTCACCTGGAAAGACTTCTAAATGCTCTTCTAAAGAAAGCTTCTTGCAGAACTTGAGAATTTCTTTGCAAGAATTTGCCAGACAAGGAATAATGGAAACTGACCAAGGAGAGATTCAACCTGCAAATAAGGAGAAATTTTCTGACAGTGACAACAATCAACCAAAGGAATGGAAGTTGCCTTCGGAAGTTGTGGGAGCTTCATCACTGGAGGCTTTCAAGAAGAGATTGGATTGCCATCTGTCAGAAATGGTGTAGGGTTTCCTGCTTGGGTGGGGGGTTGGACTAGATGACCTACAAGGTCCCTCCCAACTCTGTTAATCTGTTAATCTTGCTCTTACTTTACTTTACTTTAACACCTAGAAGCTACTGAGTTAATTACCTTTCTGTTGCTAAGCGTAGCAGTTGTTAAACGAGTAATGTCTGATTTTAGAATCTCTTTGGCCACCATTGTTAAGCGAATCACTGCAATTGTTAACTTAGTATCGTGGCTGTTAAGTGAATCTGGCTTCCCCATTGACTTTGCTTGTCAGAAGACCTCAAAAGGAGATCGCATGACCTTGGGACACAGCAACTGTCATAAATATGAGTCAGTTGCCTGAATTTTGACAATGTGACTGTGCGGATGCTAATAAAATACAGCTACAAACCAGAGAATTAATTAGCTTTCCATTGTTAAGCAAAGCGGTTTTTAAGTGAGTAGTGCCTGAGTGATCCAACTCGGGAGGTTTTCATGAAGGAACTGGACAGCCATTTGGTCTTCTGCTTGAGTGGAGAGTTGGACTTGAAGACCTCCAAGGTCTCTTCCGACTATGTTATTATGTATTATGTATCTTTTAGGGAGCTCATCAGAATCTCTGACTGCCTTGTTCTTTTATCATCTTGGTCAAATGATTGTCCAGTCTATTATTGAAAAACTCCAGTGATGGAGCACCCACAACTTCTGAACGCAACTTCTGTTCCACTGATCGATTGTTCTCACTGTTGGGAAATTCCTCCTTAGTTCAAGGTTGTTTCTCTCCTTGATTAGTTTCCATCCATTGCTTCTTGTCCTGCCTTAGAGAATAAATCAATCCCTTCTTTTCTGTGATAGCCCCTCAAGTACTGGAAGACAGTTATCATGTCCTCTATAATCTTTCTCTTTGATGGGTTAGTTAGATCAGCGCAGGGGTGAAATGCTCCCGGTTCGGACCGGATCACTCGATCCAGTAGCGATGGTGGCGGGTGGTTCGGAGAACTGGTAGCAAAAATCCCTGCGCCCCCCACCCTCCATGCCCAGCTGAGCCACACGATCAACAGAGGCTGGTTTTTTTACTGTTAAAAGCATTTTTTCTACAACCTCTTCGGCCAAAAAAGTGCTTTTAAAAGTAAAAAAAGAAGCCTCTGATGATTGCGCAGCTAAGCTGGGATTGTCAGAGGCTTTTAAAAGCATTTTTTCTACAACCTCTTCGGCCGAGGAGATTGTAGGAAAAAAAATGCTTTTATTTATTTGTTTATTTATTTGTTTATTTGTTTGTTTGTTTATTTATTTATTTATTTATTTATTTAATTTATATACCGCCCTTCTCCTGCTGGACTCAGGGCGGTGTACAGCCAAGTAAAAACATTACAATACAAAATTTAAAAGAAATGTAAAAGAATTATATATTATGGCCAAGGATTATTAAAATCTACCAATTGAAACCCATTTTACAATTAAAAATCTAATATCTCAGAAAAAGGGGAGGGGTTACGCCAGCCCTGCTTGTTGAAAAAGAAACGTTTTTAGGGCACGGTGAAAAACCTGGAGATCTGATATCCTCCGAATCTCCGGGGGCAAACCGTTCCAGAGGGCAGGTGCTGCCACAGAGAAGGCCCTCCCCCTGGGGGTCGCCAGCCGACATTGCCTGGCTGACGGCATCCTGAGGAGTCCCTCTCTGGGAGCGTACTGGCCGGTGGGAGGCTGTTGGTGGCAGAAGGCGGTCCCGCAAATACCATGGATGCCATGGAGCGCTTTAAAGGTGGTAACCAACACCTTGAAGCGCACCCGGAATGGCTCCACCGGGAGCCAATGCAGCTCACGCAGGAGAGGTGTCACATGGGAGCGCCCCGTCGCTCCCAAAATCCCCCGCGCGGCTGCATTCTGCACCTAACAATCCCAGCTGAGTTGCCTGATCGTCAGAAGCTTTTAAAAGCATTTTTTTCTGCAACCTGTTCAGCCGAGGAGATTGTAGAAAAAATGCTTTTAAAAGTTTTTTTTTTAAAAAGTTGGCCACGCCCACCCAGTCACATTAACCCCCCCAAGCCACGCCCACAGAACCGGTAGTAACAAATTTTACATTTCACCACTGGATCAGCGGTGAAATCCACTTACCTTCACTACCCGTTGGGGAACGGGAGCGCGCGCATGCATGCCTCTTCTGTGCAGAGGGTAAAAAATGGGACGTCATGATGTCCCGGTGGGTGGGCGGAGCCTGCCACCGTTGGCGCTACCAGTTCGCGCAAGCTGGATAGATCCAGCCGTATTTCACTGCTGAGTTAGATGTACCTAGCTCCCTCAACATTCATGATATGATTTATCAACAATCATTTTTGTTGCTCTTCTCTGCACACTTTCTAAACCCAGCTATAGTCCTCTCATAGATGGGGGGGATCCATCTGGGTGTCCTTGGGCCAGTTTCCTCTTCCCAGCCCCTAAACAATGCCAGGCTTTGTGACAAGCCAGCTGAAAAACAACCTTCTTGTCACATTAGCATTGATGGCTTGTGAACACACTGCAACCAAGAGGGACGCTAAGAAGATGAAGACAGCTGAAAAAGGAAACTTAGTCATTGGTTTTCAAGTCCAGGTTCCACCAAAAAGCCCCCCGCCCCCCTCCGTTGTTCCGAGAAATGTGTAGATACAGATAAACCTTGGATAAAGAAAATGCAGACAATGTTAAAATGGCAGTCTTGTTAAGCTGCCCGCTTGGCTTATCACATCTTTTACTCCTTGTTAATACTTAGCCATGTCCAAGTTCCTGTGGGCTCTCAGCCAGAACAAAACGGGGCCCGGTTTGAGGCTAAAACTGCTTTCCTCTCCCAATTCTACACCCCAGCAACAGGGTCAACGCATTCTCACTTTGCTATTTCCTAACTTTATTAACCATGTTTTCTGAACGGGGTCACGGGGTCAATGAGCTATGAACCGAAAGGCCTTGGGGGGAAAATACTCTTAGGATGGAGATGAGGTGGGTGGGGGCAGAGTGTCTAATGGTGGACTAATCTGAAGAAGGGCCACTCGACATGGATCAGAACCAGGGGTGAAATCCAGCAGGTTCTGACAGGTTCTGGAAAACCTGTAGCGGAAACTTTAAGTAGTTCGGAGAACCGGCAAATGCTACCTCTGGCTGGCCCCAGAGTGGGGTGGGAATGGAGATCTTGCAGTATCCTTCCCCCCGGAGTGGGGTGGGAGATTTTGCAATATCCTTCCCCCCGGAGTGGGGTGGGAATGGAGATTTTGCAGTATCCTTCCCCTGGAGTGGGGTGGGAATGGGGATTTTGCAGTATCCTTCCCCTGGAGTGGGGTGGGAATGGGGATTTTGCAGTATCCTTCCCCTGGAGTGGGGGGGGAAATGGGGATTTTGCAGTATCCTTCCCCTGGAGTGGGGTGGGAATGGGGATTTTGCAATATCCTTCCCCTGCCACACCTGCCACTCCACTCCATGCCTGCCACGCCACGCCCACAGAACCGGTAGTAAAAAAATGTGAATTTCACCACTGATCAAAACTTTTGATTTTTGTAAATAAAATGCTAAAGTACCTGAACGCTCCAATGTTCTTCTTCTTGGAGGAAATCAAACGTAAGCCACACGCCTTGGGAAGCAGGAAGCGCCTAACAATATAAACCTTTGAGCTTCTAAGGAACAGAGCAGTCAGCCACAAAGACTACTAAATTTGTAAGCTCACCCCCCACCCCCCACCCCGGTTCCATTTCTTTCACCTTGGGTGACCTTTTGCTTTTTTTAAAAAAAAATTAAGGAAAGTGTTCCGTAAAAAAATAATAATAATGCACCTTTTTTTTTCTCATGTTAGAGAGCTAAAGAAATAAACACATACTTCATTCTACAACTTTCTTCTAAAATTTAAGGCCACGCATTAACTTATTTAGAAGAGGGGCAGAGTAATGGTTGCTGAAGTATTGTGGGTTTTTTTATGATAACTTTATTAATTTTTTTTAAAATCGGAAAGATAAAATCGAACAAAAAGTAATAATTAAGGTGGGAAAAAGAAAGAAGGAAGGACGGAAGGAAGGGGAAAGAGGGAGAGATAAAAAAACGAAAGAAAGAAAAAGAAAGAAAAGCCGAAAAATAAGTAAATTTTTGACTTCCACCCTAACAGATATAAACTTATCAAAAAGAAATTTTCTGATAGGGAGAACAATTAACCAGTGGAACAGCTTGCTTCCAGAAGTTGTGGGTGCTCTATCACTGGAGGCTTTTAAGAAGAGACTGGACAGTCACTTATCTAGAATGGCATACCCTGTTTCCCCCAAAATAAGACATTATCCCCTGATAATAAGCCCAATTGGGCTTTTGAGCGCATGGCAATAAGGCCAAGAGTTTATTTCAGGGGAAAAATATAAGACAGGGTCTTATTTTGGGGAAACACAGTACTATAGGGTCATGATGGCGAACCTATGGCACATGTGCCAGAGGTGGCACACAGAGCCCTTTCTGGGCACGCGCACCATGGCCACCTGCTTTTCCACGTTCCATTACGCGCATTTGTGCCAGCCAGCTGATATTCATGTATGCACGTGATGGAACCCGGAAGAGCAGCTGGACGCCGGACATATGCGTGCCAACCAGCTGCTCTCTTCCGGGTTCCGGTGCTCCGGCAC
This sequence comes from Ptyas mucosa, assembly GCA_012654045.1. Classification (NCBI taxonomy): domain Eukaryota; kingdom Metazoa; phylum Chordata; class Lepidosauria; order Squamata; family Colubridae; genus Ptyas; species Ptyas mucosa. Next base: position 7,205,011 of record WNWU01000044.1, read on the forward strand.
TCGTGCACGCTCCAGTTTGACTCAGTGCCAAAAAGGTTAGCCATCACTCAGAGGTGGGCTTCAGCAGGTTCTGACAAGTTCTGCAGAACCGGTAGCAGAAATTTTGAGTAGTTCGGAGAACTGGTAATAAAAATTCTGACTGGCCCCGCCCCCATCTCTTCTCTGCCTCCCAAGGCCCAGCTGATCGGGAGGAAATGGGGATTTTGCAGTAACCTTCCCCTGCCACGCCCACAAAGCCACACTCACCAAGCCGCACTCACAGAACCGGTAGTAAAAAATGTTGAAACCCAGCACTGACATCACTGTTATAGGGTCTCCTGCTTGAGCAAAAGGTTGGGCTAGAAGACCTCTAAAAGTTCCTTCCAACTCTGTTATTCTGTATTCTGTATTTTCTTTTTACAACAGTTGCAAGTACCAATTCAGATAGAGCTATTTCTCTAATCTTCTCTAAGATTACAACATAGTTTTTATTTTTTTCATTGTCGGCTATCTCTTTTCTAATCCTCAAACTCATATATTGCAATTTCATTCCCCCCCCCCCGTTTCACGCAGAAAGTCCAAAAGAAGCCTAAAAATCCATATATTTTCTCCAATATATGCGCAGCAGACTAAGAGTGCTGTTAATTAGCACCAGCTGCCTGCAATTACTGCAAGTTCAAATCTCACCAGGCTCAAGGTTGACTCAGCCTTCCATCCTTCCGAGGCAGGTAAAATGAGGACCCGGATTGTGGGGGGCAATAAGCTGACTTTGTATCAAAAAGAACACCGCTTGGGGGGGGGGCGAAAGCCCTACTAAGCAGGTATATACAAAAAGTATGAAGGCTATTGCTTAACGCATTGTAAGCCACCCTGAGTCTCCGGAGAAGAGCGGCATATAAATCGAACCAATAAATAAATAAATAAATCTAAGCTGTCCATTTTGCCCTCTCAGCCAGCTCCATCGTCTTCACCATCCGCTCTTCTGGTATGGGGTTATGTCAGTTGCTGAAGCCACCTTGATGGCCATTAAAACAAGCAAGATCAACTATTAAAGTCTTTTAAAAACTGCTGGATGACGCAACGGTGAAAAAGGAGGCCAACCCCTCAGTGCTCCCGCTCATCATCATCATCCTGGAACTGTCTTCCATGCTAATGTGGTCATTAATGTATGTATAAATATAATATACAAAGAGTCTCCCATGGTAATCCTTGTGTGAAGTATAGACACGGTGGGTGGCCAGGACACAGCAAGCAATGCTGCAGAGAGAGGCTGTCAAATCACGCACCCAATAATCCTCTCCCAGGCTTCTCCTAAATGACACTTAACTAATCCAGAAGAGGAATTGGGCATGGCTTCCTTCACCGCATTCTGGCTGATGAAAAGGCCTTTTAATAATGCTCCAGTCAACTCCATTGTGGGGCAACTGAAGAAGGATAATTGGAGTCTACATGATCGGCGATTATGTCATGCCCAATTCAGCCACCCAGGTCCACACATTCAGGAAATACAGTGAGAAAATTCAGCCAAACCAATCTTAGCCTTGGAAATAATGAGAAACGATCAAGGCGCCTCCGGCTTCATCAAGAGGACTTGATGAAAGAAAAGCATTTCAGGTCTTCCGTTTTTAGAAAAGCCCAATTTTTGAAAAGCATTTATCATTTCCTGTATCTCAGCTTACCAACATACAGGATTGTAAATGAGTTGAAGATTCTCGGGTTTAGCGTACAAAAGGTGAACTGTCCTAAATCAAAAGTTTGCAACTAGTAACTCTTTGGCGCTCTTAGCCTAATTTTAAAAGTCCTTGGCAGTCAGTTAATTCAGACCAGAGGACTAATTCGGAGGACTAATAAAGGTATAGGAGGAGTCCCTGCGGGATTTTATTCCGCTAGTTGTTGCTGATTCTAGGGGGCGGTGCTGCTCTCCGTTTCAAGGCCAGCGGTGTCTGAAGACATTTCCACAGTCATGTGACCATCATGACATTGCGGAGTGCTGTTACTTTCCCACCAAAGTGGTACCTATTTATCTACTTGCATTTGCATGCTTTTGAACTGCTAGGTTGGCCAGAGCTGGGGTGAGGATGGGAGCTCACCCCATTCTTGTAGTACTGGATCTCAAACACAGGCTGCCAACTTTCCAGCCAACAAGCCCAGCATCTTAATTGCTGAGCCACCACACTGCCCTAATAAAGGTAGCCCTGTTGACATATAAAAAGACTGCATATATATATATTGGTTTATGCCAGGGGTGTCAAACTCGATTACATTGAGAGCCGCATCAGGGTTGTGTTTGACCTCAGGGGGCTGGGGTGGACATGGTCAGGGTGGCTGTAGCCAGCTCAACCTTTGTGTCGGGGGCCCCTATGGTGGCCCCAGCGCTCTGCCAGAGTGCTCCCAAGCTCTGTTTTCAGCTGCAACAGCCTCCTGCAATCCTCTCCCAGCAAAAAGGGACCTCCGGAGAGCTCCTGTTAAAAACATATAAAGAACGGTTGCAGGAATTGGGTATGTCTAGTTCAGGAGTCAGCAATCTGTGGCTCTGGAGCCGCATGTGGCTCTTTGACCCCTCTGCTGCGGCTCCCTATCACTCAAAATATGTGTCACAACCGCCAATGTGCAACACCCGCCGGCATGCGATTTATTGCGCTTTTCAACCCCTGGTAGGCCAACCATGGATAAATCCAAAAAAAGAAAAATTTCAGAAGAAAACAGAACATTTAATTCAACTACATATGCTAGTTTTGTGGCTGCTCAAGAAATAGGCACGGGGAGGGTTTTGTGGCTCCCGGTGTTTTCTTTTCTGTGGGAAACAAGTCCGAATGACTCTTTGAGTGTTTAAGGTTGCAGACCCCTGGTCTAGTTTAATGAAAAGAAGGACTAGAGGTGACATGATGGCAGTGTTCCAGTATGTGAGGGGCTACCACAAAGAAGAGGGAGCCAAGCTATTCTCCAGAGTACCTGAAGGCAGGACAAGAAGCAACAGATCAAAACTAATCAAGGAAAGGAACAACTTGGAACTAAGGAGAAATTTCCCGACAATGAGGACAACTAATCAGTGGAACAATTTGCCTCCAGAGTGGGTGCTCCAGCACTGGAGTTTTTAAGAAGAGACTGGACACCCATTTGTCTGGGATGGTATAGGGTTCCTGCTTGAGAAGGGAATTGGATTAGAACAGGAGTCTCCAACCTTGGCAGCTTTGAGCCTGGAGGACTTCAACTCTCAGAATTCTGGGAGTTGAAGTCCGCCAGGCTTAAAGTTGCCAAGGTTGGAGACCCCTGAACTAGAAGACCTCCAAGTTCCTTTCAATTCTGTTATTGTGCCCCATTTTAATAACTTTTTGCTATGGTTATTAAGTGAATCCCCATTTCTGTTACGTGAAAATAGAGAAACCTAAAAGTGTCAGGTTCCAAGTAATGCACCTATCACCAATCAAACTCTAAGGCATTTTGTTTCCTCAAAGAACAAAGTTATTTAGATACATTATTTTGGCACGAACTGGTGGAAAGCTAGTACTGAAAGTTCTTGTGCTTTCCACCCCAGTATAAGTAACAGTTTCTCAATTTGCCAAAACATTTCTTTGGTCTAACAAAGAAATACCAATTTCTTTGGTAGAGAAAGCTACCAAAATGATTTGTGTTTCAGCTATTTTTACAGCAGGCACGGATATCAAACATTAACTACTTGGTTTGCTATTCTGCTCTCTAACTGCAGAATCCAGAGTTCTAAATATAAATTCTATATCCTATGGAGCAGACTGGGAATCTGCAATGCCATTCTCTCTTCCTGTAACCTTACTGAAGGGATCACTTAAAGGGGATGATGGGCTCTCTGTTGGATGGAAGCAACGGATGGAAACTAATCAAGGAGAGAAGCATCCTAGAACTAAGGAGAAATTTCTCGACAGTGAGAACAATCGATCAGTGGAGTGACATGGCCTTCAGAAGTGCGATAGACTGGATAGCCACTTGTCCAGAATGGGATAGGGTCTACTTCTTGAGCATGGAGTTGACTAAAAGACCTCCAAGCTCCCTTCCAACTCTGTTATTCTGGATGAAGACAGCTGATTTCCACCCATACCTAGTCTTCCTGCCCAGGTGGGCAATGAAAAACTTGCCAGGGGTTCTTAGAAGGCACAACAGTTGAACCTACAGATACTGATTATTGGGATGGATAAGAGAAGTTGGGAAGAGGTTTCTGTGAATGATACCTTATTGTTGCCTGACTAGGTGGCTCAGTGGCTAAGACGCTGAGCTTGTCGATCAGAAAAGTGGGCAGTTTGGTGGTTCAAATCCCTAGAACAGGTCTCCTGTGTGAGCTCCAAGGTCCCTTCCAACGCTGTTACTGTTACTATTGACCTTCTTACTCAAGAACAAGCTTTTGGCATTTGACCTTGGGGTTTCCAGATGGAAGAGTAGACATTGCAAACATCTATCTGACCACACTCAAACCCCAATCCCGTTCCAGATCTCTTAGACTTAAAAGGAATAAACACAATGAACCTGCAGTGAAATTCCATTATGTCAACACTTTCTCCACCAGAGGAAAAAGGAAAATTATTATTTTACCAACAACATTAACAATAACAACAACAACAAAGGCTTCCTTTGTTCTTTGTAGTCGCTGTTGTGTTTGGAAACTGTCCGGAACTGGAAACAGATTAATCCTTGTTCATAAACATCAATACCATTTGCAGTGGATTGTGGAAGTTTCAAGGTTAACTGAAAGTGATGAATAAAGTCAGCGGGTCCTTGATGATTCCATTATTTGTTATCTTAGGAAACTTTGAAAACTTTTAAAGCCACCCAGATCAAGATCACTTGATCTTGAGATGGGCAGCATATAAATTTAATAAAATAGAATAAATAAATATCCTGTTGTTACCACCAGAATCCTGCCATTTACGCAGGGGTGAAATCCAGCAGGTTCTGACAGGTTCTGGAGAACCGGTAGTGGAAATTTTGAGTAGTTCAGAGAACCGGCAAATACCATCTCTGGCTGTCCCCAGGACTGGGGTGGGAATGGGGATTTTGCAGTATCCTTCCCCTGGAGTGAGGTGGGAATGGAGATTTTGCAGTATCCTTCCCCTGGAGTCAGGTGGGAATGGAGATTTTGCAATATCCTGCCTCCAGGAGTGGGGAGGGAATGGGGATTTTGCAGTATCCTTCCCCTGGAGTGGGATGGGAATAGGGATTTTGCAGTATCCTTCCCCTGGAGTGGGGTGGGAATGGAAATTTTGCAGTATCCTTCCCCTGAAGTGGGATGGGAATGGAGATTTTGCAGTATCCTTCCCCTGGAGTGGGGTGGGAATGGAGATTTTGCAGTATCCTTCCCCTGCCATGCCTGGCAAGCCACACCCACCAAGCCACACCCACAGAACCATTAGTAAAAAAAAAGGAATTCCACCATTGCAATTTATTTATTATTTATTTATTTGTCAAGAACGTATTAGGTAATAAGTATAAACATGGATTGGATATATAAAATAGATACCAACAGAGGAAACATTAGGACAGGGACTATGGCTGCTCTTGAATTAGGGCTCCCCTATTAAAATTGGTGAATCTTTCTTGTACTTTTCGTTGCTTAGAGGGAATCTCATCTTATGACCCAGTTTCTTCTATTAGAGCCATGTTTCTCAACTTCAAGATGGGTGGACAAAAACATTGAGCTATAGCAGTGACAACTAACCTTTTTGCCGTCGCGTGCCAAAAGCGGGGGTCATGTGCGTCCCCACACCCATAATTCAAGCCCCCTCACCCCACACCTCCACACCTGCGTGCCGCCCCCCCTCCCGCACTCCCCCTACTTTTGGCATCCGACGGCAAAAGGGTTACTGGTGGGCCTTTCTTGGAGCCTGGGGAGGGTGAAAACGGCCTCCCCCACCCCCTGGTAGCCCTCCAGAGGCCAGAAATGGCCTGTTTCCTGACATCCGGTGGCCGAAAATCAGTTTGCTGGCGCACGCATGCGTGCTGGAGCTGAGCTAGGGCAACATTCACGTGCCCACAGATATGGCTCCGTGTGCCACGTGTGGCATGCCCGCCATAGGTTCGCCATCACGGATCTATAGCAATCCATAACTCTTACAATCTTCGAATTGGAGATATATCCACAAAAGTGTGCTTGTTTTTCTCATTTTTATCTTTCTGGAATTATATGTAGGCTTCTATGTCTTCATGCTAAAGATTGCGACCTATAAGCACACATAGAATAAAAAAACTACCATGCCCAACAATGCTCCCCATACTTCTATTATTATTAATAGAATACTATTATTATATCTGTTATTTTTCATTTCAGCTTTCATGAAGGAAAGCTATATTAATATCATTTCAATATGTTAAAAGATTTCTGTAGGTCTTGCTCATATTTATGACTTATATAGCATTGCCCCATTAAAAGACAAAATCATTTTGAGAACCAAAATCAAAGTTTAAAAACGAAGCAGTGGAGACATCTAAAAATATTTTTCAGAAGTTTGTTTGTAAAGTTTGTATGACGGTAGGTGGGTGTGGGTGGTTTTGTAGGCTTTAAGAAAAAGAACAGAACATGATGATTTTATTTCAGCATTATGTTGACTGCAAAAAAAAAACACCATTCAATTTCTTAGACAAAACTTAACATTTGAAAGTGCAAATTGTAAAACAAGTTAAATTGTAATGAGAAATAGTGAGCTTACATATAGCATTAAGCCATGATTTATTGTTTATAAGGGCAAGCACAGAGGTTCCTGGGATAACTCTTCACTCTTGTGCAATGAGAGAAAATTAAAGCATAGAATTGGATTAGAAGGGATCTTGGAGGTCTTCTAGTCCAACCCCTACTCAAGCAGGAGATCCTGTACAATTTGGGACGAATGGCTGTCCAGTATCTTCTTAAAAGCCTCCAGTGATGGAGCACCCACAACTTCTGGAGGCAAGTTGTTCCACTGGTTAATTGCTCTCACTGTCAGGAAATTTCTCTTTAGTTCTAGGTTGGTTCTCTCCTTGATTAGTTTCCATCCATTGTTTCTTGCCTGCCTTCAGGTGCTTTGAAGAATAACAGAATAAGCAGTTTTGGAAGGGACCTTGGAGATCTTCTAGTAAACCCCCTACTCAAGCAGGAGATCCTATAACATTTCAGACAAATGGATGTCCAGTCTCTTCTTAAAAACTTCCAGTGTTGGGACACCCACAATTTCTTGGCTTGGTGGACGTGGCAGAGAAAGGATACTGTAAAATCTCCATTCCCTCCCCATTCCAGGGGAAGGTTACTGCAAAATCCCCATTTCCACCCAATCAGCTGGGACTCGGGAGGCAGAGAATAGAATTTTCTCTACCGGTTCTCCGAACTACTCAGTTTCCGCTACCAGTTCTCCAGAACTGATCAGAACCTGCTGAAACCCAAATCTGGTGCACATCAAATGCACGCTTCACACAGAAAAAGGAGTTTTAAGACGGTAGGTAGAGCAATGGGGGAGGGACAGCTGTGCCACACGATTTAGATTTGCTAGAAAGCAGGATTTTCTGCTTTCTAGGTAATATAAATAGCACGGCACAGCTGATCATCGGAAATACCGGTTCACACGAACTGGTGGCTTTTTTTAACTACCGGTTCGCTTGAACCATTGCGAACCGGTAGCATTTCACCTCTGTGTAAATTGCTTCTTTCTTCCACTCGTCCATTGACAGACTCAGGCGTCTAGATTTGCACGTTTTAATGTATTTCCTGATTCCAGCCATTGATGTCAATCCAGTCACTTCAGACCATTGTAATCTGGAGATTGTGTGACTTTTCATTCTAGGGTGAAGTTTTGAAAAGCATGTTGTTGAGTCTATGTTATCTCTAGCGTATGTGCTTGAAAATAAAGATCTGTTGGAAAACACTGTGATTAAAAAAACCGAGTCTTTCTGGAAAAAGTAACTCCACAGACATATAAGCCCAAGTACATTATTTTTTGCAATTTTCCAGTGGAATTTTTGTTGCGTGTGCCAAGAAAGCTAAACAGTGTGTCCTCCTTTCCTCCCCTCCTTGGCTCTTCCAATTGTCCATGTCCTCCTTTGCCTGTTCAGATATCTGGTAACCCTCCTTATGCTAATATTAAATGGGGAATAACACCATCCCAAAGAAGCAAGGATATGGGATTCTCTGCTATAAAAATCCCACAAGCATCACACAAAAGATACTGAGACCCTAGAAAGTGTGCAGAGAAGAGCAGCAAAGATGATCAGGAAAGTGAAGAACGGTTGCAGGAACTGGGTATGTCTAGTTTAATGAAAAGAAGGACTAGGGATGACATGATAGCAGTCTTCCAATATCTCAGGGGCTGCCACAAAGAAGAGGGAGTCAAGCTATTCTCCAAAGCACCTGAGGGCAGGGCAAGAAGCAATGGGTGGAAACTCATCAAGGAGAGAAGCAACTAAGGAGAAATTTCCTAGTGGTGAGAACAATTAACCAGTGGAATGGCTTCTCTCCAGAAGTTGTGGGTGCTCCAACACTAGAGGCTATTAAGAAGAGACTGGACAACCATTTGCCTGAAATGGTATAGGGTTTCCTGCTTGAGTAGGGGGTTTACTAGAAGACCTCCAAGATCCCTTCCAATGCTTGCTATTTTGTTATTCTGATAAACAGGTGGGAGGGTGGAGGTGATGTATTATTTAGAGAGCAGAATTCTGGGTATTTGCTATCAAAGTCTGATCTTCATAAGCTAGGTATCTAGACATGTGTCATGGCTCGAATACAAGTAGAACGGTTGCAGGAATTGGGTAAGCGTAGTCTAATCAAAAGAAGGACTAGGGGGTGACCAGTGGTGGGTTTCAAACTTTTTTTACTACCGGTTCTGTGGGTGTGGCTTGGTGGGTGTGGCATGGCTTGGTGGGCGTGGCAGGGGAAGAATACTGTAAAATCTCCATTCCCACCCCACTTCAGGGGAAGGTTACTACAAAATCCCCATTTCCTCCCGATCAGCTGGGACTTGGGAGGCAGAGAATAGATGGGGGGCGAGGCCAGTCAGAATTTTTACTACTGGTTCTCTGAACTACTCCAAATTTCCACTACCGGTTCTCCAGAATGGGTCAGAACCTGCTGAAACCCATCTCTGGGGGTGACATGATAACAGTGTTCCAATATCTAAGGAGCTATCACAGAAAAGAAATGTTCTCCAAAGTACCTGAGGGCAGGACAAGAAACAATGGATGGGAGATCATTAAACAGAGATCCAACCTGCAAACGCCCTATGGTAGAATTAAGGAGAAATTTCCCTCAATGTCTGTACCCTATAAGGAGAATACATACAAAATGTTCTACAGATGGCATCTTCCCCCTGCACGCTTGGCAAAGATATTCCCCAATACTACACAGGATGTTGGAAATGTAGAACACACAAGGGGACATTATATCATATGTGGTGGTCATGCCCAAAGGCAAAAAAATTCTGGAAAATGATTCAAAAACAGTTGGAAGAAATTACCACCCAGAGAGTGCCATTAAGATCAGAAACTTACCTATTAGGAATACTAACGAAACATTATGAAAAGGAAATACAATACTTGATAATCCATATTCTGACAGCCGCATTAGAGAATAAAATAATACAAAAAGTAATGGAATGTGCGGAGATGGATAGGCTTACTAAAGAAATACAGGATAAGGAAGACACAGAATACTATTTAACTTGGCAACGATGGTACGATTGGCTAGAGAAAAGGAAAGTACAATAAGAAACGACCAAATAGGACAGGAAGGGAATACCAACAAAGGAAACCAAAATTAAGAAATAATCTTAAAATATTGTTATATAATGAAAGATGTAGATATATATATACATAGATATAGAAACATAAAATACCGAAGTATCTTTCTTTTTTCTTAAGATTCAAGTTATAAGACTTGATTTTAATGTATAGTTAGTTCATGTTATGTATTGTATGTATGTATGTATGTCTTTGTTTGTTTAATAAAAAAATTTTTTTAAAAAAAGGAGAAATTTCCCGAGAGAAAAATTAACCCGTGGAACAGCTTGCCTTCGGAAGTTGTGGATGCTCCACAAGGGTGAAATCTACTTACCTTCCCTACTGGTTCGGAAGTACACGCACGGACCCTCTGCGCATGTACAACCCCTTCTGTGCATGCGCAGACAGTAAAAAACAGGTTACTTCCTGGTTAAAACCAGGAAGTAATGACAACCGGGCGGTTGGGTGGAGCCTCACGCTGCTGTCACTACCAGTTCTCCAAATCACCCGCCGCCATCGCTACCGGTTCAGGCGAACCGGTCTGAACCAGTAGCATTTCACCCCTGGTGCTCCATCACCAAAGATTTTCAAGAAAAGATTGGACATCCAATGGACTGGGATGATATAAGGTCTCCTGCCTTGAGAAGGGTGTTGGGCTAGAAGAATAATAGAATAGCAGAGAACCTTGGGGGTTCTAGGCCTCTTCCAGACCTATGATGCTAAGTTCTATTCTTATCTGGAAAGCATAAATCCATTTGTGAGCCTTGGATGAGTGAGTAAAAGGAAAAAGAGGCTCATCCATACCAGGGGTGAAAGCATTTTTTAACTACTGGTTCCCGAGAACTGGTAGTAAAAAATGCTAAAAAAAAGAGTTCCAATGATCGTGCGTCGCACAGCTGATCTTCGGAAATGCTTCAAAAAGTAATAAAAGTTCCGATGATCGTGTAGCACAGCTGATTGTCGCACAGCTGACCTTCGGAACTTTTTTTTTTAACTTTTAAGCATTTTTTTTTACTATTGGTTCCAAAGATCAGCTGTGCGACAATCAGCTGTGCCGCAAGATTTATATTCACTAGAAAGCAGGAAATCCTTCTTTCTAGTGAATCTAAATTGCACGGCACAGCTGTTCCCTCCCTGCTCTTATCTTTGCAGATTCAGAAAAGGCTTCTTACCTCCTGTGATGCGCATGTACGCAAAGCGTGAGTTTGGTGTGCATGCGCGCAAAGTGTGCATGCACGCACGAAGCAAACCGGTAGCAGACTTCAGATCATTTCACCCCTAATCCATACGTTCCCTTAATTGTGGCATGAAGATGCCTGACTAACCATTCTCTAAAGGACATCCTTGTGATGTCCATAATTGTAGCTTCTCACCATGGTTGACTTGGCATCCTGTCAGCTACTATTGGCTACTTTCAATTGCAGAATACTTGCTCCTTCCCTTCTACTCCCTGGATGTTGTCCTCTTTTCATTCGTGCTGATAGACTGGCCGGACACCAAAAGTGGATGAACTTACTTAGGATGAAATGTAGACTTCATGTACACTGAAATGTAAGAAGTACAACTATAACCTTACTCGTTTGTTTATGTCTGTCAAGTTGGAAAGAAACACATGGTGCTGGATGTTGAGTAGTGGACAATCCTGATGCTAGGAAAAGTCAAGACAAATTAGGATGATGAACATGTAATGGATACTCTTTTCGGAGGATTATGCAACATCTGTTGTATCTTTGGGAGGGGAGGTGTTTTTAAATGGCTCTCCTGATTTGACATATGAAGGCCTATTAAGTTTATACTGTCAACTTGGTGTCAAAAGCAGATGCCGTTAATCAAATTTAGCTCAGTCAGCTCCAAATGATATTCAAGAGTTCCCAAGACTTTGGAGCTAGTGGTATGTGGCATTGTGGGCATCTGAAGCCAATTTCTTTCTCTGCTGCCGAAAGGACATTAAAAGTACAGGTTTTAATGTCCTTTCGACTTACGACCACAATTGAGCTCAAAATTTATGTTGCCAAGTAAGAAGTTTCTTAAGTGAATTTTGCCCCGTTTTACCACTTTTCTTGCCACGGTTGTTCAGTGAATCGCTGCATTGTTAAATTAGTAACACGGTTGTTAATCTGGCTTCCCCCATTGACTGTGCTTGTCAGAAGTTCGCAAACGGGGATCACATGACCCCCAGGACACTGCAACCGTCATAAATGTGAGTCAGTTGTCAAGCATCCAAATGTAAATCCCATGACCCTGGGGAATGGATGCTGCATAAGTGGTCATAAGTGTGAAAAATGCTCCTAAGTCACTTTTTTTCAGTGCCGTTGTAACTTCGAAAGGTCACTAAGTGAACTGTTTTAATTTGAGGACTGCCTGTACTTCTCAGACTGAGAGAGAGGCCTTTAAGGTCTCTTAAAGTTCAGCTCCTTAGAATCTAGGAAATGTTGTGGTCCGTCAACAGCCTGCGGAGCTGGCAGCAAAGTCGGACACTGAGGGGGCTGGGGAGGAACATGGGCCAATTCTGGAGTCTGGGGAAGGCTCGGACGTGGGCTCTGCATCGGAGGCAGAGAAAGGGCCATCTGGGAGGTGCATGCTGCCTCCGGAGCCTCCAGAGTCGGACCTCAGTGAAGCAGAGGAACAGGGGGAAGCCTGTTCCCAGTGCGCGCTTACGCAGAGCTGCCAGAAGGCAAGAACAGTTAAAACAAAATGGACGACTTGGGAGTAGGGCCTAAAGATGATTGGCCCCTCCCATAAGACATAAAAAAGGAGCAAAGGAGTCCTGAGTGGTGCAGTGGACTAATTCACTGTTATTAAGATCAGCTGCCTGCAATTACTGCAAGTTCAAATCCCACCAGGCTCAAGGTTGACTCAGCCTTCCATCCTTTCTAAGGTAGGTAAAATGAGGACCCAGATTGTGGGGGGCAATAAGCTGACTTTGTATAAATATACAAAAGTATGAAGGCTATTGCTTAACGCATTGTAAGCCGCCCTGAGTCTCCGGAGAAGGGCGGCATATAAATCAAATTAAAACAATAAAACAAACAAAACAAAGGCACGTGGGCCTTTGCAGGAAGCAACATTGTTAATTCTGTGCAGTTTAAAGCCTGAAGCTCTGTTTGATTCCGGACTCCGTGCGGCTTTGCCGATTAAGTCTTCGGCAGCGTGTCAAGGCAGATAAAGGTGGGTGATTATCAGCCTTATCCCGAAGGGCTCTTTACAACTATTGGGGACTCATCTGTGAATCAACAGAATTCACAGCTGTTTAAAATAAAACAGGTTTTTGGGACTATTCGTGTGTTTTACTGACTCAGGAAGCCTAGGTCAGAACAGGAAGACTGTAGTACAGGGTTGATGAAGATGCTCAGTAATCCAGATAGAGTTGTCTGGAAGTTGAGTTATGGCAACTGGACTTCTTTTCTTTTTTGGTTTGAAATGTTTCCTTCCTTATTCAAGTAGCTTCATCAACTTGCAAGCCATAAAACATTTCAAACCAAAGGAGCAAAGAAGTCCAGTTGCCATAACTTCCAGAGTCTAATGCAAGATTTCTCAACCTTGGCGACTACGTCTAAGATCAGTAGACCATGATATGCGTTTGATGTAAATCCAACCCAACAATTTCTGTAGAGGTTCTCAGTCATCCAGGTCCTGGTTGTCCCAAAGGTGCTTTTTCAGGAGGCAACTAGACTTTCTTCTTTTTTTTTTTTTTGCTTTTGAAGACATTTCGCTTCTCATCCAAGAAGCTTCTTCAGCTCTGACTTGGATGGTGGGGAAGGGAAGGATTTATACTCCTTGCAGACACCTGGTCATTTGCATCACTGGTGAAATCCAAACTTTTTTACTACCGGTTCTGTGGGTGTGGCTTGGTGGGCGTGGCGTGGGGAAGGATACTGCAAAATTTCCATTCCCACCCCACTCTGGGACCAGCCAGAGGTGGTATTTGCCGGTTCTCTGAACTACTCAAAATTTCCGCTACCGGTTCTCCAGAACCTGCTGGATTTCACCCTTGATTTGCATCCTTTTAGAGAGTCATTGAGGCCACTTGGAGGTTTATCTGTGTCCTCAAGGTCACCTGAGTGGTGCTCCTGGTTCCAAATTGTACAGCTAAAGGTCTGTAAACCCCCCAAGTGCTTTAACAACCCTCTAAAAGTTTGCAAATGACCAGCTGTCTGCAAGGAGTATCAATCCTTCCATTCCCCACCATCCAGTCAGAACTGAACAAGCTTCTTGGATGAGAAGCGAAACGTCTTCAAAGAAAATACAAGGAAGTCCAGTTGCCTCCTGAAAAAAAGCACCTTTCAGACAACCCAACAATTGGTTATTTGATAATGCAGACTATAATGCAAAGTAGAAGCTCAATCATCAAAGATGAAGCCACAATGGAATTTGATTGGTTTTGTATAAAGGTATGAATCAATCCATGGTAGTAAGCCATGGATGATGGCTCCTGGAGGGAACAAAACTAAGTGTGCTTTATTCAGTAAATCACAGTTAATGAAATCATGGTTTACTGCAACGTGTCAACAGGAGGAGGAGGAGAGGAAAGAAAGAGGAGGAGTAGAAAGGAGAAAGAGGAGAAGAAGAGGGGAAGAAGAAAAAAGGAGAAGGAGGAGAAAAAGAAGAGGAGGTGGAGATGAACAGAACAGAACAGAACAGAACAGAACAGAACAGAATTCTTTATTGGCCAAGTGTGATCGGACACACAAGGAATTTGTCTTGGTGCATACGTTCTCAGTGTACATAAAATAAAAGATACATTCATCAAGAATCATAAGGTACAACACTTAATGATAGTCATAGGGAACAAATAAGCAATCAAATTATATTAGGAAACAGTCAATATAAATCGTAAGGATACCAGCAACAAGGTTACAGTCATACAGTCATAAGTGGGAGGAGATGGGTGATGGGAACCATGAGAAGATGAGAAGATTGGAATCACCCACCTTTATCTCCCTTGACACGATGCCAAAGACCTAATCGGCAAAGCCACACGGAGTCCAGAATCAAACAGAGCTTCAGGCTTCAAGCTGAACAGAATGAACAAACGTTGCTTCCATGCCCACTCCCAATCTATTGCTGCCTCCTGAGTCCCAGCTGATGGCTAGAGGGGAAAAAAACTGTTTAAACTCTTGCTGTGGGGCTTCAAAGGGCCGCCCTACAGCTGATCAGTGTTAAAAGAAAACAAATGAGTAGACCGGTGCCTCTAAAAATAGAAAAAACAGCCCCTTTCAGCTTCAGCATAGGTTAATTAGCACAAGTTGATTAGATCAGCCTCCCGACTCTCAGCTGATTTGCTCTCAGCTGTTTTGCGCAGGGCTCTGCTGCTAGCTGCAGAGTGCTGGGGCAGATTTTTTTCCCCCCTAGCTATGCTGAAAAAACGAAACTGAAAGTTTCTTTGCTGCAACGTGACAAAATGAGGTAGAGAGAGATTTCTTTTGCTTTTTCCTCACCAAAAAAGGTAGGTGCAAAACTGCAAACAATGAATTTAGGGCAAAAGAGGAGAGTTCAAGATTTTAAAACACAAAAGAAAAAAAAAGCTCTATTTAACTAGGGAATTGTAATAATTGAGATACTATTAATTGTATATTGTGTTGAAAGCAGAAATGGTTAAGTTGTGGTTTGGAGGAATATATGGGGGAAATTATTTGGTTTATTATTATTGGTAAATATAATTAATTGATTTGTAAGAAATTGGATTGCATGGAAATAATTGGAATATTCATGTTCATATTGATTAATATACACAAAAGATAGTTATATAACTAATTGATTTATATTAAAATGTTGAATTTGTATTAAACAACTGTAATATTACATAATTAACCAATGTGAGGATGGATATCAAAATAGATGACAATGGGAAGGGGTATAATATAGAATAGAAGAGAAAAATTGAATTTGATTAAGATTAGAGATGAGGATGAAGGGTAATATTGGTTTTTTAAAAAAATAGATGAGGAATAAACATGGCAAAAAGGAAATATAGAAATTGTAAATTTAATTGAAATGACTAAACACTGTTTAAATTTGTGAACCGGCCAAATACTCTGTTCAAAGAAAATACATTGTATGTTTGTATGTGTGTTTCTAATTATTGCTATTTATTCATATTTGTTCTCTTTTATTCTTTAAAGTTTAACAATTCATTCTTTATCTTAATATCTTTTTATTTGTTTGGAGTTGGCTTTCTTCCCTTTCATCCTTTTTATTGTACAGCAATCTTTCTCCTCAAACCTACCACCTCTCTCTTTTCTTTCCTTCTTACTTTCTCTTCCCCCCTTCTTCTCCTCCCTACTTCCTCTTCCTTTCTTCTTCTCCTCCTCTCTTCCTCCCTCTCTTACCCTCATTCCTACTCTAATTTCCCTTCCCTTCCTTCTTCCCTCTCTATTGCTGTACTCAGAGGGCTGAAAAAGTGATCTTCGCACTTTTGACCAGTCCTCGAACTTACGACTGTCCTCACATTTTACG
>WNWU01000044.1:7221842-7239228 GCA_012654045.1 Ptyas mucosa
AAGAAGAAGAAGAAGAAGAAGAAGAAGAAGAAGAAGAAGAAGAAGAAATTTAGAGGGTATCTTACTAAAGAAGGCTGTTTGTTAGCCTAGAATATAACATATATAATATATTCCTTTTATTATCTGTGACTAAGGAGAGAAGAGGCACTGCAAAGTGAGATACCTTGCCCAGGAGCACAGAGGAGAAACTGTGGCAGAGGTGAGATCAGAATTCTGCCCTGCTCTCACACCCACTCGCAGCATCCAGGCCTATGGTGGAAGGCTTCCTTAATCTTCCACCCACATTCTGAATTTAGGGATGGGCAGGGAGAGGCCATCACCCGTGTTTTCAGGCTACATGACACGACACCTAGCCTGAAGGTACAAGTCAGCTGCCAAGCGTCCGAATGTTGATCACATGACCGTGGGGATGCTGCAACGGTCATAAATGTGAAAATGAGTCCAAAGTCATTTTTTTCAGTGCCATTGCAGCAATCAAACAATCACTGAAAGAATGGTTGCAAGTCAAGGACTACCTGTATAGACATTTTCTGCTTGCATTGATGCTGAATTGATGCCAAATAGCAATAGCACTTAGACTTAGACTTATATATCGCTTCACACAACTCCGGGCAGTCGGCAGAATTGTCCTGCAATACTGCAGTCTCACTGCACTACCACGGTCCGTCCTTCCTTCCTTCCTTCCTTCCTTCCTTCCTTCCTTCCTTCCTCCCTCCCTCCCTCTCTCCCTCCCTCCCTTCCCCTCCCTCCCTCTCTCCCTCCCTTCTCTCCTTCCTTCATTCCTTCCTTCCTTTCTTCTTAACAATAACACTTAGACTTATATAGCACTTTATAGTCCTTCACAGCCCTCTGTAGGCGGTTTACAGAGTCAGCATATTAGGCCCCCAACCATCTGGGTCCTCATTTTACCCACCTTGGAAGGATGGAAGGCTGAGTCAACCTTGAGCCGGTGAGAATCAAACTGCTGGCAGTAGGCAGAGTCGGTCTGCAATACTGCATTCTAACCACTATGCCACCATGACTCTATACCACTTCACTGTGCTTTACAGTCTACATGGGGCTCCCCTTGAGGAGCACCCGGAGGCTCCAACTGGCGCAGAGTGCGGCCGCGCGGGTGGTGATGGGAGCGACGTGGCACTCCCATGTTACTTCTCTCCTGCGTGAGCTGCACTGGCTCCCGGTGGTCTTCCGGGTGCACTTCAAGGTGTTGGTTACCACCTTTAAAGCGCTCCATGGCTTAGGACCCGGGTTCTTGCGGGACCGCCTACTACTACCAATAGCCTCCCACCGACCGGTACACTTCCATAGAGAGGGGCTCCTCCGGGTGCCGTCGGCCAAACAATGTCGACTGGCAGCCCCCAGGGGGAGAGCCTTCTCTGTGGGGGCACCCACTATCTGGAACGAGCTCCCCCCGGAGATACGGAGGATCCCGGATCTTCGCGCCTTCCTCCGTGAGCTAAAAACTTTCCTGTTCCACCAGGCGGGCCTGGCCTAATTTTTCCCTTCTTTTGTAAAAATAATTTTAAATATTCTAAATTTAAATATTTTAATATTTGAGGTTTTAATATTTTATAATTGGGATTTTAAATAGTCGGGGCCATTGTTTAATTTGGTTTTATTTGGCTTTTAAATTTTGTATGTATGTTTTTTACTTTGGCTGTTCACCGCCCTGAGTCCCCTCGGAGAGAAGGGCGGTATATAAATCTAAATAAATAAATAAATACATACATACATACATACAGTCCTTTCTAAGTGGTTTTACAAAATCAGCATATTGCCCCCAACAATCTGGGTCCTCCTTTTACCCACCGTGGAAGGACAGAAGGCTGAGTCAACCTTGAGCCGGTGAGAATTGAACTGCCAAATTGCAGAAGTACCCTGCAGTACTGCACTCTCACCACTGCACCACCGTGGCTCCTCAAGTCCTGCTTTTGGTCCCTGGTTTCAGATTCGATACCAATTGCCAATTTCATTGCCAATTGCCCATCCTTGGGGAAGAACACAGGATGGTCTCAACAATGCTTTTATTTTTTTTAAGGAGGAAAGGGTTAAAAACAGAAACATTGGAAGGAGCAAAGGGTAGCCAATTATCCCATTAAAACCTGACCACCCAGGACTGTTTTGAGCACCATCACCCCAATCCTTTTTAATAAGGGACACCCAGTCCTTTCCTTATCCCAGGGTGGCTTGTAGAACAGCAGACGGAGGGCTCAGACTTTGTGAGAGCTGTTCTCCAGGGCAGAGACGGGGGGGAGAGGGGGGAGAGAGAAAGGAGGGATAAAAACTAAACAAAACGAAAAATCTGGGCCACCTACTACAGCTTCCCTTCTTCTGTGCGACTCGTTTCTTCTGCAGTGCTCAAGCATAAATAAACTTGTTTACAGCCCTCCGAATGTTAATGATAATGAAACCCTGGTAATTTGGCCACAAGGACACGTAATTGGTGTGCTGCTAAACAAGGAGGAGGAAGAGAAAAGGGAGAAAGTAGTTATGGTTTGTAGATTCCCATAAATACCCTTTTGCGAAGTTTCCTGTTGTGACCACACAGCTTTGTTTCTTCGACTCTTTTCCTTGCGATAAATCAACTTTCTCCAACCTCCGATGCTTTGATGTCTTGGATTCGGGTTTCACCCGTCCCAATCCAGCTCTTCTCTGCCAGTTACCTCCGAAGTTTCATGCTTGACCCCTGAATTTACATCTCTTTCCAAATGACGTATAATTTGGATGCAGCAAAGACGATGAGAGGCAGTGGTGGTATTCAGGCAGTTCGAACCAGTTTGGTCCGAACCTCCTGAATACCAGGTGGTAGTGGAGATTGCAGGCGGGCCTTCCCACCAGCCCTGGAGTATGCCATCCTATTTAGCCACATTTTTGAGGCCGGGTGCATGCGTGGAAGGCTGGATGCATATGCAGAAGGCACGTGCATGAAGCGAATGTGCGCGTGGCGAACCAGTATTAAAAATATGTGAAACCCACTCTTGATGAGAGGATCTCTTATCTAATGTATCGTAAAGGTAAAGGTTCCCCTCGCACATATGTGCTAGTCATTCCCGACTCTAGCGGGAGGTGATCATCTCTGTTTCAAAGCCGAAGAGCCAGCGCTGTCCGAAGACGTCTCCGTGGTCATGTGGCCGGCATGACTCACCGCAAAGGCACACGGAACGCTGTTACCTTCCCACCAAAGGTGTCCCCTATTTTTCTACTTGCATTTTTTTCGAACTGCTAGGTTGGCAGAAACTGGGACAAGTAACGGGAGCTCACCCCATTACGCGGCACTACGGATTTGAACCGCTGAAGTGCTGACCTTTTGATCAACAAGCTCAGCATCTTAGCCACTGAGCCACCACACCCATCATAGTGTGGGAGCAATTTATAATCTGAATAATCAAGATTGTGTGAAGATGTAGTACCAATTTACAAAGCCTTGGATTACTGCGTCCAGTTTCGGTCACCACGATAGAAAAAAGGATGTTGAAACTCTGGAAAGAGTGCAGAGAAGAGCAACAAAGATGATTAGGGGGCTGGAAGCTAAAATATACAAAGGGATATTTTATGTTGCAGGAATTGGGTATGGCTGGTCTAGGGAAAAGAAGGACCAGGGGTGAGATGGTAGGAAAGTTCCAATATTTGAGGGGCTCCTACAAAGAAGGGTCAACCTGTTTTCCCAAACACCAGAAGGCAAGACAAGAAACAATGGATAGGAACTAACCAAGGAGAGAAGCAACCTAGAAATAAGGAGAAATTTCCTAACGGTGAGAGCAATCAAGCAATAGAATAGAAGTTGTGGGTGCTCCATCATTGGAGGCTTTCAAAAAGAGACTGGATAACCATTTATCTGAAATGTTATATGGTCTCCTCACTCGAGCAGGGGGTTGGACTAGAAGATCTCCAAGGTCCCTTCCAACTCTATTATTATTCGTGTTGTGGTCCGCCAGCAGCCTGCGGAGCTGGCAGCAGAGTCGGACAGTGAGGAGGCTGGGGAGGAACATGGGCCAATCCTGGAGTCTGGGGAAGGTTCGGACGTGGGCTCTGCATCCGAGGCAGAGAAAGGGCCATCTAGGAGGTACGTGCTGCCCCTGAAGCCTCCAGAGTCAGACCTCAGTGAGGCAGAGAAACAGGGAGCCTGTTCCCAGCGCGCGCATGCGCAGAGCTGCCAGAAGGCAAGAGCAGCTAAAACAAAAGGGACGACTCAGGAGTAAGGCCTGGAGATGATTGGCCCCTCCCATAAGGCTTAAAAGAGGAGCGAAGGCACGTGGGCCTTTGCAGGAAGCAACGTTTGTTCATTCTGTTCAGCTTGAAGCCTGAAGCTCTGTTTGATTCTGGACTCCATGTGGCGTTGCCAATTAGGTCTTTGGCAGCGTGTCAAGGGAGATAAAGGTGGGTGATTATCAGCCTTAGCCCAAAGGACTCTTTACAACTAATTGGGACTCATCTGTGAATGAACAGAATTCACAGCTGTTGCAATAAAAGAGGTTTTTGGGACTACTCGTGTGTTTTAATGATTCGGGAAGCCTAGGTCAGAGCAATTCTATTCTAATATTGAGTCATAGGAGATACGAAGCTAAGCCTATGACAGGCTATTACGTAAATTATATCAGAGGAAAGATTTAATTCTCCTCCCTCCCTCCCCACCTTGCTGTAATCCTGACCTTGGGCTCGTCAGCAGGCTTTGTCATCATGTCCTGATTTGAATTCTCAAGACACTTTCTGTATCTCCAGCCTCACAGAAGTCTGCATAATCAGGCAAGGAACATTTTCACCTAAGGAGGTGAAGTCATCCAGATCACACGCTACGGCTCAGAATACAGAATAAAGTAGAAGGTAGAATAACAGAGGACCTTGGAGGTCTTCTAGTCCAACCCTCTGCAGGAAACCTTATACCACTCTGGACCAATGGGGTCCCGTCTCTTTGTCAAAGCCTCCAATAATGGAGCTCCCACAACTTCTGGAGATAAACCATCCCACAGGGATTTGGCCCACAGGGTGCTTAGATTTGGCCCATGGGTCCACCCTGGAAACAGCAAAGGACCGGTCTGCGGTGCCTCTGCCAGCAAAAATGGAGCTTAATTTTCCTGACAGAGAGTTGCAGGAGACCATCCCAGCCGAAAATGGAGGTCGTGAGGCAGGGGTGGTATTCCCTTATTCGCTACCAGTTCGCAAATGTGAGTGCACGCACTATCTCTGTGCATGCACAGAGCCTTTTGTGCATGCACAGAGCATCAAAAACAGGATGTGATGACGTCCAGGCGGGTGGGTGGAGCCTCCCGCAGCCGCCACTACCAGTTCGCCCAAACTGGATAGAACCAGTTTAGAACACAGCCTCCGAAGCTCCGTTTTCGTTGGCAGAGGATTGCGGGAAGCCGTTGCAGCCAAAAATGAAGCTCGGGAGCCCATTTTCGCTAGCAGAGTGGTAGGTGCCCCCCCCATCCTGTGAGTGACATCAAGCTGGCCATGCCCACCTTGTCCATGCCCCCTGGCCCCCCCACTGAGGTCAAACACAACCCCAATGCGGCCCTCAATGAAATTGAGTTTGACACCCCTGTTCTATTGCTATTGCTAAACCGATCGGCAAACAGGTTGGTTTGACCTCAGATTCCACCCACCCACCCACCCCCAGAAGGCAAAAGACACTTTCAAGAGCTGCAGATCAGGAGGAGAAGGAAGAGTTCCTTAGAGGTGGCTATAAATTTGTCTCTGCAAGGGAGAAGAGAGAAAAGCAGCAGTTGCTGCTGAGATACTTATTCATACGTCTTACGAAGCCCGGGGAGCAAAAAGGCGGCCGTACGACTTCAAAGAAAGCATCTCTTGGCCGTTGCAGCAATCCAGTGCGAAGAGCCAGCTGGCCTCAGAATTGTTTTGACTGGTTAGCCCAACGCGTTCCAGGAGTGTGCAAAAACATGTAGCTTATAATATTGGAGTAACTTGTCAGCCTGTGGTGTAATTCAGCAAAAAAAGAACAAAGATTTATGGACTTGAGACTGCCCGGGTAGATGGGAGGGGGAGGGGGGAAATCACTTGCATGGAATGGTTTGGGGGGGGAATGAACGTTCTCCACTTAAATCCAAGCTTCTTGCTTGGATGACCGTTGGGGAGTAATGGAATCCAGCTTTTTTTACTACTGGTTCTGTGGGCGTGGCTTGCTGGGCGTGGTGTGGCTTGGTGGGTGTGGCTTGGTGAGAGTGGCAGGGGAAGGATACTGCAAAATCCCCATTCCCATCCCACTCTGGGGCCAGCCAGAGGTGGTATTTGCCGGTTCTCCGAACTACTCAAAATTTCCGCTACCAGTTCGTCAGAACCTGTCAGAACCTGCTGGATTTCATCTCGCCATTGGGTGGATACAATTAAGCCGGGTACCCTCGCAAATACTCACTGAGGATGAAGTTTGCTAAATGACCATTCAATGACCGTTGTACATCGAGGACTACCTGTAACAGAGTTGGGAGCTTGGAGGTCTTCTAGTCCAATCCCCTGCTCAAGCAGAACAATATATATATATATATAAATTTATATTTCGCTGATAAAAAAAATAAAGGGAGACTAGCATAGATCTATTTCAAGCTATTTAGCTCTCATCAGCTAGCCATACCCTCACTTAGATTCATACTTGGGCTGCCTGCATGTTAGGCAGTTGTATTAACCTCTGAGCCACAAATTCTCCTCCTTTCATCAGCTTGAGCCAGGGGAGAGATTAAGTGTTTTTCTATCAAGCCACCTGGTCTACCCCAGCATGTGGGAGGGAGCATACTGCATCCCTTTCGTCTTTCATATATATATTTTCTCTTTACATACAATATATGCTTAATAAACAATGTACAGCCTGGGCCAATTCGTTTACATAGTGATTCTTAAGGTCCTGATTTCTGCCTCTTTTATCCAACCATTGATAAAACAAGTCTCAGCTTTGAAAATATTCTGTGTCTTCTTTTTATCTTCAGTGTTCATTTGTCCATTCCTGCACAGTCCAATATTTTTTGAATCATATCTTCTTCCGCAGGTGTTTCCTTGCTTTCCCAATGTTGTGCAGATACAATTCCTGCTGCTGTTAGAACGTGCAATATCAAATATACATTTCCTTTACCACATTTTTCTAGTATTATGCCTAACAAAAATAATTCTGTTTTTATCATTCAGTTCTCTGATTGATCGTCCATATATGAGGTTCAGATAGGATGCCATTTTATTCTATATGGGGATAGGCTTCCTTCCGAAAACATAAAACGGGGGTGATGTTAAACACAGCTTTGCCCCTGATGCTGAGAAAGCTTCCGTGTATGGAATTGTTTTTATCTATCATTAGTCGGGTCGCAAATCAAATCTGTTCCTAGACTAGCCACAACCCGATAGGCATTATTTTAACTGATGGTTTTACAACAATGACTTAGGTGGGGTTGTTTACAGGACTCCTTGCAAACCTCAGTTAGTACAGGCTGGGCCTGCTACGTTCGAACCAGGATTAAATGCAGGATTTGAATGACAGGATTAACTGCTTCTTTCCAAGCAGAGATTGAATTGTTGGTCATTTCTTTGGAAGCCTAGAAGGGTTTCTCTCTCTGGGGGGAATCTGTCCACTGTCTAAAGTCAGTGATAAGACTGTGGTTTAACCCCCTACTTTCGGAGGCATCCAACCTTCTGCAGAGATTTTCTGCGACTCTTTCATTTGTCATATTAATTGTTTTCTTGGCCATTGTAATTACTGTTTGAAAACCATTTTCCGCCTGCAAACCTCCAGGCATCTATTATTACCTAGGCTTCCTGGAGATTGTAATTTGGGGCTAATTTTCCCTCTGATAGGATAGGATTGTGTACAGAGAAGAGGAACAAAAATGATAAGGGATCTGGAAGCTAAATTGGCGGACTATCGATTAGATTAGATTAACAGAGTCGGAAGGCACCTTGTAGGTCATCTAGTCCAACCCCCAGCAGGAGGCCCTACACCATTTCTGACAAATGGCAGTCCAGTCTCTTCTTCTTCTCCAGTGATGAAGCTCCCAAACTTCCAAAGGCAACTTCTGTTCCATGGGTTGATTGTTCTCACTGTCAGAAAATTTTTCCTTATTTCTAGGTTGAATCTCTCCTTGGTCAGTTTCCATCCATTATTCCGTGTCTGGCCTTCAGGTGCTTTGGAAAATAGCTTGACCCCCTTCTTCCTCTCTGTGACAGCCCTTCAAATATTGGAAGACTGCTATCGTGTCTCCCCTGGTCCTTCTCTTCACTAGACTAGCCATGCCCAGTTCCTGCAACCGTTCATGGTGTGTTTTAGCCTCCAGTCCCCTCATCATCTTGGCTGCTCTTCTCTGCACTCTTTCTAGAGTCTCAACATCTTTTTTATAGTGTGGTCACCAAAATTGGATGCAGTACTCTAGGTGTGGTCTTACTAAGCTTTATTAGTACCTACTTGATCTTGATTGCATCCCTCTGTTAATGCAGTTTAGGATTGCATTGGCTTTTTTGGCTGCCGCTGCACACAGTTGGCTTGTATTTAACTGGTTGTCCATAATATAGAGACTATATCTAGTCTAACAAAGAGGAAGGTTTAGGGGTGACATGATAGCAGTCTTCCAATATTTCAGGGGCTGTCTCAGAGAAGAGGGAGATGATGCTATTTTCCAAAGCATCAGGGGGCAGGACAAGAAAGAACAGATGGAAGATCTGACAAATTTCCTGACCATGAGAACAATTAATCAGTGGAACGGCTTGCCTCCAGAAGTTGTAGGTGCTCCATCACTGGAGGCTTTTAAGAAGAGACTGGCTAGCCAGAGTGGTATAAGGTCTTCTGCTTGTGTGGGGGGTTGGGCTAGAAGACCTCCAAGGTCCCTTCCAACCCTGTTATTCTATGTTCTTCTGTATTCTGAGCCATGGTGTGGAAAGGTTTTCAAGAAGTGATCGGACAGCCATTTGTCTGGAATGGCATAGGGCAGCGACCCCCTCGTGACCCCCGCTTTTGGTACGCGATGGCATGGTGGAAGGCCCATTTTTTGCTCTCCCCAGGTTCCAGGGCCTCTCTAGGAGCCTGGGGAGGGTGATAACAGCCTTCCCCACCCCCGGAGGCCTCCTGGAGGCTGGAAATGGCCCATTTGCCAACTTCCAGTGAGACCAGAAAGACTCTGGAGCCTGAGGAGAGCAAAAAACGGGCCTTCCGGTTCCACCAGAAGTCAGCAAATGGGCCGTTTCCGGCCTCCGGAGGGCCTCCAGGGAGGTGGGGAAGGCCACTTTCACCCTCCCCAGACTCCTAGAGAGGCTCTGGAGCCCGGAGAGAGCAAGAAATGGGCCTTCCCCACCTCATCCAGGCCCTTCAGAAGCAGGAAACAGCCTGTTTCCCTACTTCTGGTGTGCCTGAAAATCAGCTGGCTGGCACACACATGCACGCCAGTGTTGAGCTTATGTGCCCACCGATATGGCTCCGTGTGCCACCTGTGGCATGGATGCCATAGGTTCCCCATCACGGGCATAGGGTCTTCTTGAGCAAGCGGTCGAATTGAAAGACCTACAAGGTTCCATCCAATTCCCTTATTCTATATCTTGTATTCTAGAAGACATGACTCCTATGCTACATCAAACCAGTTTAACTGAACCAGCTTCCCAATGGGGGAAGAAAGGACCAGTAATTGTGACAATTGGTTTTGCTATTCAAGATACTGGGGTTTTTTTTTTGAAGAGAAGACTGTGAATCAGTCTCCTTGAACCACTCATGCTTAAATTTTTATATTTATAGAGTTTTAGTAGCATAGTATTTATTAGAAGGAGGGTAGGAGATTTTTCTTCTTCTGCTATATCCATCATCGGATGTTGGCGATCATGTTGGCGATCCTATTTTTGTCAACAGCCGCATGAAAAAATGCTGCTGAGTTTTATCCAAACCGATCCCTTCGGTTTTGA
The DNA here is from genome assembly GCA_012654045.1 of Ptyas mucosa. NCBI lineage: Eukaryota > Metazoa > Chordata > Lepidosauria > Squamata > Colubridae > Ptyas > Ptyas mucosa. Next base: position 7,231,719 of record WNWU01000044.1, read on the forward strand.
AGCCAGGATATCCTTTTTCTGCCTGGACCTCATTTGCCTTCCATTTTTCCCTGGAGGATTAAGTGAAGGGTGCCGTATTTTTCTGGGTGTGGCATCCCGTGTCCGAAATATTCTAACTTTTGCTTTTTAATGGCTTTGATGATTTCCCTTGGCTTTCCCAGGCGGCTTATCACCTCCTCATTTGTGATAAGGTGGGAGATACAACACAAAAATTCCAATGATTTCTCTGCTTTCAAATGAAACTCGTATAGAGAGAGTGAGCTTTAAGGTGTCCATTTCTTAGTATTTTAACTTCTACGCAGAAGGCTCCCTCTTGACAGGGACAGTATTCATCACTCTGCCCTTTGAATAACCAACTCTCCTTTGGTTATTTTCAGAAGGAACTCTCACAATACAGATGTTGAGTTCTCAGGCTTTGGGATCGACTGAAATTTAAAAATGCAAACAAAAAGCTTGTTGATTTGGGAAAGAATCTTGGTCAAAGGTGACTTTCTGCCTCAAGCTCTAAGATAATTCATGGGTAGACTTCCCTCTAGTGGTATTTCAATATTTTAGCTTCAGGGAACTCCTTCCCTATAGAGCAAGGGTCTCCAACCTTGGCCACTTTAAGACTTGTGGACTCCCGCTGGGAGTTGAAGTCCACAAGTCTTAAAGTTGCCATGGTTGGAGACACCTGCTATAGAGTATAGACTTTCTCCTGGCAAATCCCTTCGGGTTGGCTAGGTAGATGGACCTTTTCAAATTCCTATCCCAAATGCTTTCACGCGGACACCTTGAGTCTCATTTTCCGATTGCAGCTCTGCCATCAAACAGGTTTGGTGCCTTTTCTTACAGTGGTGATGTAATTCTTGGCACTCTCGATATACAAGAGAAATGCATTTAAATATATATGAAAAATAGTATGATGAACGATTGAGGGAACCGGGTTTGCCTAGTCTAACGAAGAGAAAGCATAGGGGTGATCCAATAGCAGTCTTCTAGGATGTGAGGGTCTGTCACGGGGAAGAGGGGGTCAACGTCTTCTCCAAAGCACCTGAGGTCCAGGATGGAAGATTATCAAAGAGAGATCCAAGCTGGAAACAAGGAGAAATTCCCTGACAGCGAGGACAAATAATAAGTGGTACAACTTGCCTCCGAAAGTTGTGGGTGCTTCATCACTGGAGGCTTTTAAGAAAAGATGGGACAGCCCTTTGTCCAGAATGGTAGAGGACAGTGTTGGCGAATCTTTTCAGCACCGAGTGCCAAAACGGGAGCATGTGCACATGTGCTAGAAACCAGAAAAGCAGCCACCTGGTGTGCATGCACATGCCAGGAAGATAATCTCCCAGTTTCTAACATGCGCATCAGTGGAGGGTTGCTCCCGGTTTGCACTGGTTCGCAAGAACCGGTAGTAAAAATTTGTAATAGTTCGGAGAACCGGTAATAACATTGGCTGTCCATGCCCCCGAACCGGTCCCTGGCCCGGTCGCCACTCACTTACTCTGCCCACCTCATCAGTGGGGTTTTTTTTTAACTTTTAAAAGCATTTTTTCTACAACCTCTTCGGCCAAAAAAATGGTTTTAAAAGTAAAAAAAAAAAAAAAGCCTCTGAGGATCGTGCGGTTCAGCTGGGATCGTCAGAGGCTTTTGAAAGCATTTTTTTCTGCAACCTCTTCAGCCGAAGAGGCTGTAAGGAAAAAAAAATGCCTTTAAAAGCCTCTGGCGATCCCAGCTGAGCTGCCTGATCGTCAGAGGCTTCTAAAAGCACTTTTTCTGCACCCTCTTAAGGTTGTAGAAAAAATGCTTTTAAAAGTAAGAGACAAAAAAGTTGGCCACGCCCACCCAGTCACATTATCCCCCACCAAGCCACGCCCACAAAATAAGCCACGCCCACAGAACCAGTAATTAAAAATTTTAGAACCCACCCCTGTGCACATGCACACCGGGCACCTGGTCTTCCAGTTTCTGGTGCTCCAGTGTGCATGAAAACCAGCTGGCCAGCGCACCGGATCCCAAAAGGGCAACGGGTGACAGCTCACATGCCCGGAGAGATGGCTCTGTGTGCCACTTCTGGCACACGTGCCATAGGTTCACCATCACTGGTATAGGATCTTCAACTTGACCAAGATGTTGGACTAGAAGACTTCCAATGTTCCTTCTGACCCTATTCTATGTTCTGTGTTCTAGTGGTGCTACCAGAATTGGCCTGATCCCCAGAAAGATGTCCTCCAGGATTCCCACACACAGACAGTCAGACACATTTGAACATTCTCACGCCTTTCACCAAAGTCTCCTGCTCGTTCTTCTTGTCTCTCCTCCTTCTCCCATTATCACTCAACACTTTGGTGGGGTTTTTTCCCTTTAACTTTGGGTATTGATGCATAACAAGGTTGTTATCATTTCACTTCTTACCTTCTCCAAAGGATTTTCAGGGGAGAAGAGGAGGAGGAAGAGGAGGGGAGAAGGAGAAGGAGAAGGGAAGAGTATCGGGATTGATGACTTTTGCATTTTTTAAAAAAAGCACGATGCTGGAATTGGGGCACCCTTAAGCTTTTGGTTCTGGACTTGTTCCAGAGAGTCTGGTCTACATGGCACCACTGATTAAAATATGTATATTAAGGCTTCTCCTTTCTTTTAAAGTGGGAACAGGCTGGATTAAAATTATGTGATTGAGACATACATGTATGTAGGTTTGCCAGAAGCTGTCTGCAAAAAGACAAAAATTCCTGGAGGATCTAAGACGCCATAGCAAGAGCAAGAGCACTTAGATTTATAAACCGCCTCACAGTGCTTTTACAGACCTTTCTAAGTGGTTTACAGGGTCAGCCTGTTGCCCCAAATGATTTGGGTCCTCATTTTACCCACCTCAGAAGGACGGAAGGCTGAGTCAACCTTGAGCCTGGTGAGATTCGAACTGCTGGCAGCTGGCAGTCAGCAGAAATAGCCTGAAGTACTGCACTCTGACCACTGTGCCACAGTGTTGTTCCTCCACCTTAGCAACCCTAAGACTGGTGAACTTCAACTCCCAGAATTCTGAGAGTTGAAGTCCATCCATCTTAAAAGTTGCTAAAGTTGAGATACACTAAGATTCCGATTCCTTTCTTGCAAATCAGGCTTTGGTGTTGATACACATCACTTCAGACAGACAAATGGTTATCCAACATCTTCTTAAAAACTACCAATGTTGGAGCATTTACAACTTCTGGAGGCAAGTTGTTCCACTGATTAATTGTTCTCACTGTCAGTTTAAGTTTAAGTTTATTTGGATTTATATACTCCCGAAGGACTCAGGGCGGTGAACAGCCGAAGATAAAACACATACAATATAAAATTTAAAAGACAGTTTAAAACATATTAAACAAATTTGGCCCATACTAATTAAAACACCTCTGTTTTAAAAAACAAATTAAAATTAAACAATTAAAAAGGGTTAGGCCAGTCCAGCTTGTTGGAATAAAAAAGTCTTGAGGGCATGGCAGAAAGTGCGTAAATCCGGGATCCTATGTATCTCCGGGGGAAGCTCGTTCCAAAGGGCAGGTGCCCCCATAGAGAAGCTTCTCCCCCTGGGGGCCGCCAGTCGACACTGTTTGACCGACGGCACCCTGAGGAGCCCCTCTCTGTGGGAGCATACTGGCCGGTGAGAGGCTACCGGTGGCAGAAGGCGGTCTCGTAGGTACTCAGGTCCTGAGCCATGGAGCACTCTAAAGGTGGTAACCAATACCTTGAAGCGCACCCGGAAGACCACCAGGAGCCAGTGCAGCTCGCGCAGGAGAGGTGTTACATGGGAACGCCATGTCGCTCCCATAACCATCCGCGCGGCCGCATTCTGGACCAGTTGGAGCCTCCGGGTGCTCCTCAAGGGGAGCCCCATGTAGAGATCAGGAAAGGTCTCCTTTAAAAGCAAAGTTTAGGAAAGTTCTCCTCAGTTCTAAATTGCTTCTCTCCTTGACTCTCTGAGAAGCAATGGATGGAAATTGAACAAGGAGAGATTCAACCTGGAAATAAGGAAATAATTTTCTGACAGTGAGAACAATCAACCCATGGAACAGAAGTTGCCTTCGGAAGTTGTGGGAGCTTCATGAAGAAAAACTTGGAAGCTTGGAAGCTTTCAAGAAGAGACTGGACTAAAGAGACTGGATTGACATCTGTCGGAAAGGGTGTAGGGCAATGGTAGGTTGCTCCCGGTTCACACCGGTTTGCAAGAACCGGTAGTAAAAATTTGTAGTAGTTTGGAGAACTGGTAATAACATTGGCTGGCCGTGCCCCCAAACCGGTCCCTGGCCCGGTCGCCGCTCACTTACCCCGCCCACCTCATCACAGGCTCTTTTTTTTAAAAAAAAACTTTTAAAAGCATTTTTTCTACAACCTCTTCAGCCGAAGAGGCTGTAGGAAAAAAATGCCTTTAAAAGCCTCTGGCGATCCCAGCTGAGTTGCCTGATCATCAGAGGCTTCTAAAAGCCTCTTAAGGTTGTAGAAAAAAATGCTTTTAAAGGTTAAAAAAAAAAAGTTGACCACGCCCACCCAGTCACATTAAGCCGCATTAATGATGTCCGGGCAGGTGGGCGGAGCCTCCCATCGCCACCACTACCGGTTTGCCCGAACCGGGACGAACCCCACTGGTGTAGGGTCTCCTGCTTGGGCAGGGGGTTGGACTAGATGACCTACCAGGTCCCTTCTAACTCTGTTAATCTGAATCTGTAAATCGAGAACTACCTGTACAGTCCTTTGCTTCAAATTCTTCTTGAAATTTGAATCCATTCTGCCATCACACCCTGATGTTCTCCACATGTGGTTTTGCAGCTGGAAGTATTCCTTTATAGGTTTTTTTTTAAAAAAATAACCTTGATCTTTTACAGCTCTCCAGATTTTGGAGTCTGAGCCGAGAACGGAGAAGAAAACTTGAAAAGTCCATCAAAGTTTTCACAATACCTTAAGAAGCTCACATAAAAGACTAATAGCCCCCTGATGCCTTTCTGTAGTGAAACCTATACAGGAATGTGAAATTTTACACATTTGAGTGAAAGATTCCACATGGCAACCTCCAAATGGTTTAAATCTGCTCTCTTCAAAGAAAGAATATTTTAAAGTTTACCTGGCAGGCTGTTTACGGCAGGTAGAATTCTCTGCACCCGAGACTTAAAGAGACTTCCCTCTTTAAACGCTGCAATAGATTTATCTTGAAAAATCATCCTTCTTTTTTTGCAAATGCTGAACTCAAAGTAAAGCTCAAGGAACACTCAGCGGCAGGATTCAGCCAGCTGAATCTTTAAACCAGGGGTCCCCAAACTTGGCAGCTTTAAGACTTGTGGACTTCAACTCCCAAAATTCTCCAGCCAGCATAGTATAGCTGTCTGGAGAATTCTTTAAGACTTGTGGAGTTGAAGTCCACAAGTCTTAAAGCTGCCAAGTTTGAAGACTTCTGCTTTAAACATTTAGCATGATCTCCAGCATTTGAGGAAAATAACAGCTTTGCATATAACTTGTTAATTAGTGTAGTATTTTAGATTATTTGCTCTTCCGATAGTTCCAATGAATTTTACGACATGGCAAGAAGTAATGGGTAGAAGGTTGTTAAAGAGAGATCCAACCTAGAAGTAAGGAGAAATTTCTTGACAGTGAGAACAATTAATCGGCAGACGAGCCTGTCAGTCAGAATTGTGAGGGCTCTATTACGGGAAGATTTTAAGAAGAGATTGGACAATCGTTTAAACAGGATGGCATAAAGTCTCTTGTCTTGAGCAGAAGGTTGGATCAGAAGATCTCTGCGGTCCCTTCCGGTTTTAGAATTCTACCTGTGTGTTCTTTTTTATTCTGTCTAATAGATGAATAAGTCTGTAAGATAGGGAGAAAATCAAGTTTCATTACAGCTGTGATAGTGCAATTACGGTTCTAGTAGAGGTGGGCTGCACCTACTTTGATAACCAGTTCGCCGAAAATGTGAGCGCACGTGCACGCCCGCTTCGTGCGCGCTATGCGCATGCGCCTTCCACACTTGTGTGCAATACCTAAAAACAAGGCTTTTTTGATGGGGGCAGCTTCTTGCACACTTGCTAGGTCAGCCACAGTTAGTAGAACGGGAGAGGTGCACAAATCAGCTGGGCTGCGGGGTGAGCGAGCCGGAAAGTGAACTATCTAGGACCAGATAGCATCAGGGCCAGTGGTGGGTTTCAATTTTTTTTACTACCGGTTCTGTGGGCGTGGCTTACTTGGTGGGTGTGGCTTGGTGGTCATGTGACTGAGTGGGCGTGGTCAATTTGACATCACTCACCGCCACTTAATCACATGATCACCCCACCTAGCCACGTCCACAGAAAAAGGCAGGAAATGTTTTTGAATTTCTACCTATCGACTTATTTTCTGCCCAGGCCTGGCCTAATCTATCAAAGGCCTCCGCCTGCATGCCATCTTGCCCTCCCTCCACCAGTCACACGCGTTGCCCCGTTTCCTCTCCTTCAACAGCCCCGGCCCTAGCCCCGCTTCCTCCCCGACCACCGCCTCTTTCTTCAGGCTGCTTACCTTCCTCCCGCGGCGGCTGGTCCGGAGTCCGGAAGGCAATCTGACCTCCGGTTGTTTTCGGCAGCCTCCAGCCAGCCGCCACTGCTGGGAAGCGGCTGGCAAAGAGGCGGCGGCTGGGAGGCTTCTTGTAGTCGCATCAAAAAAGAAAAAGCCTCTCTTTGAGAGGTGGTTTGTGGCTGTGGCAGCTGGCCGCAGACCGCCGAAAACTACTGGAGGTCACTGAAAAAGCCACTGCTGTCGCCGTCCTGTTCTTCACGCCAGCTGCGCACACACATCCCATTGCCTGCTGCATCGTGCTTGGACTGACACAGCTGGCAATGGGATGTGTCAGTCCGAGCGGGATGCAGAAGGCAATGGGCTTTTTCTTTTTCGATGTGACTGCGAGAAGCCCCCCAGCCACCTCCTCTTTGCCAGCCGTTTCCTGACAGTCGTACGGGCAGGTGGGGCAAGCGAGCGGCGACCGGGCTACTGGTTGGGGGCATGGTCAGCCAGTGGTCACTACCGGTTCGGCGACCCAGGCCAAATTAACGCTACCCACCACTGTTTGGGGCAGTGGGGGCAGGGCCAACCAGTGCTTTGAACTACCGAACCACCAGCAGCCCACCACTGGGTCATACTCTGTATCTAAACCATTTTTGAGATATTTGTTACAGCCTTCAAAATGCGTTCGGAAGGACATACTTTAGAAAAATCTTGCCAAAGTTTTCTGTTAATTGAAATATTTTTGAATTTGGCTGTTGTTCCTGGAAAGCTTCTGTGTGCTTTCTATACAGTTATTGTAACGTCCTTTAACACAGGTTTGTAAATCTGATTTTTTTAAAAAACAGATTTTTAACATTCTAAAACCGATTCATCCGAGATTGATAGAAGAGAATATACCAACTCATTTTCCATATGAACTATACGTACAACCTCCTTTCAAAATATAGAATAGAATAGAAGAATAGAATAGAATAGAATAGAATAGAATAGAATAGAATAGAATAGAATAGAATAGAATAGAATAGAATAGAAT
>WNWU01000044.1:7254904-7282398 GCA_012654045.1 Ptyas mucosa
GGAAAGAAAGAAATAAAAGAAAGAATAGGGAAGGAAGGAAAGGAAAGAAGGTAAGTAGGGAAGGAAGGAAGGGAATAAATTGATGCTCACTTTTTTGGAATGGGTGGCGATGTAAAGAACCTGGTGGGATCAACTGATCAGGGGCTAGGATCAAACAACCGACTACCTGGCTATCACAGTGGAAAAAAGGATTGAAATCTGCAAATCTCTAAAGAATCACTTCCAGGTTACCTATGCACAGGTGCCAAGCAGTTTAAAGCTGTAGTGTGGAAAGACCCTCTCACTGCGAACTAAGAATTGATAAAGGTGGGCTGCTGGTCATATATTTACAGGTGTCCTCAATTTACAACCTTACGTTTAGTGACAAAGTTACAATGGCAACGAAACCAAGAGACATATGACCATTTTTCACACACTTATGACCGTTGCAGCCTCCCCATGGTCATGTGATCAATTTATGACGGTTGCTTGCAGTATCCCGGGGGGTCACGAGATCCCCTTTTGCGACCTTCTGCCAAGCAAAGTCAATGGGGAATCCATGGTTCACTTAACAACCCTGTGACCAACTTAACAACTGTAGTGATTCACTTAACAACTGTGGCAAGAAAGTTCGCAAAATGGGGAAAAGCTCACTCATCCCAAGCAACCGTCTTGCTTGGCGAGAGGAAGTTTTGGGTTCAACTGTGGTCGTAAGTCGAAGACGACCTGACCAACCAACGCTCATGATTATTTCTGTGTTTTCAGATGATAATTGAAGCCCTTGAAGAAGAGAAGAATTACTTAACCATGTCCATTGCAGAATACCTGAAGGATTACCATGAACTCCTACAAGTGAAAGCTGGCCTCAGCCTTGAAATTGAAACCTACAGGTAAGAATATTTTTACCCTTACCTGTAGGAGTAAACGAGGGAAACCTTGGCTTCGTTTTACACTTGGCCAGTGGTGAAATGTAAAATTGGTTACTACCGGTTCTGTGGGCGTGGCTTGGTGGGGGGCGGGTGTAATGTGACTGAGTGGGCGTGGCCAACTTTTTTTACTTTTAAAACCATTTTTTCTACAACCTCTTTGGCTTTTAAAAGCCTCTGATGATCAGGCAACTCAGCTGGGATTGTCAGAGGCTTTTAAAAGCCTCTGACGATCCCAGCTGAGCTGTGCGATCATCAAAGGCTTCTTTTTTTTTTTACTTTTAAAAGCATTTTTTCGGCGGAAGAGGTTGCAGAAAAAATGCTTTTAAAAATTAAAAAAAAAGCCTCTGATGATCGCGCGACTCAGCTAAGGCATGGGGGAGGGGGCAGGGATTTTTGCTACTGGTTCTCCGAACCACCCGCCACCATCTCTACCGGATCAGGCGATCCGGTCCGAACTGGGAGCATTTCACCTCTGTTCTCGGCCAAATTCCAGAACAAGTTTTTGAGGTTCCTACTGGAATGAAATTTCTGCAGAATTGGAAGGGAAGATAAAAGGCCTTGATGAGTAATAGAATGTCTTGTCGTTAAGAATAAACTTGAAAGCAATTTAGAAATGGGCTGCTGAGGTGCAGGTGACAATATGGAAACTGATTAAAATTTAATCCCAAGTAATATTGGGACTCTTGGTAGTTTGGTTGAGGAAATTCAGTCAGGTGTGAAATTTGGAAGTATTTGGGCACTTGTCCTTAGATATATTAGAATGGAATAACAGAGTTGGAAGGGACCTTGGAGGTCTTCTCGTCCAACCCCCTGCTTAGGCAGGAAATCCTACACCACTTCAGACAAATGGTTATCCAAAATCTTCTTAAAAACTTCCAGTGTTCGAGCATTTACAACTTCTGGAGGCAAGTTGTTCCACCGATTAATTGTTCTAACTGTCAGTTGTACTACATATTGATCGGTGCTCAAAGCGTGGAAAACAGAATTTCACTCTTTCTATACATTTATTAGGGGGTTTAGTTAATAAAATTAAACTCACTTAACAATGGTCTCAGCAACAGAAATTTGGGTCGTTTGTCAAGGACTATCTGTATTGTGGTCGTATGTGGTCGTATGTCAACAGCTACCTGTGTTGAAGAGATTAGTGTAAAATTAGGATTAGTATACATTTAGAATTAAGAAGTTTTCTTGATTGGCAATCAACTGATTCTGTTATCCTGGAATTCTTACAAACTTTAATAAGTTAAAATTATGATATTCCTAGTTAAAGTTGAGTTGCCAATCAAATTTGACCCAATGGAAGATTGTTTATTTTTAGCTTTGCTAACAAACGAAAAAAAAATTCAAAACCTAGTTGATCATTCTGTTAAGATGTCAGATTTACTTCTGCTCCGTGCTACATTTTAACATAATCTCTGCAAACATTCAACTATTTTAAAAAAAGGCATTTCAAAAGAATCTCTGCTCCTTTTGAAGCAACCAATAAAATTTTTTCTATGTTTCCTTTTGCGTAAGAGTCCTAATGCTATTTCTTGTTTGAATAATAACTTTGAATTGAATGAATTCCTCTCCTGGGTGTGACTTCATAATACAATTAATCCCTCTGAAAGAACCAAAAGTAGCTCGGGAATACTTTTGCTTTTTCAAAAGAATAAATTTCAGCAAGACTGATTACATCACAGGGAACAAAACCAGTAAAGTCCAGAATTTAGTTCTTATTCCGTTTTTGTCTGCCAGTACTGATAAAAGTCATGTTCAAAGTGCATAAGAGACCATTGAAGTAAGCAGCCAAATCTCATTGGTGAAGAAAAAAAAGAACAAGAGGCTAGAAGTCCACTTCAAGAATATAGGTTAGAATAGAATAGAATAGAAGAATAGCATAGCATAGCATAAAATAGAAATCTTGGCCAAGTGTGATTGGACACACAAGGAATTTGTCTTTGGTGCATATGCTCTCAGTGTACATAAAAGAAAAGATACGTTCATCAAGAATCATAAGGTACAGCACTTAATGATAGTCATAGGGTACAAATAAGCAATCAAATCATATTAGGAAACAGGCAATATAAATCGTAAGGATACCAGCAACAAGGTTACAGTCATACAGTCATAAGTGGGAGGAGATGGGTGATAGGAACGATGAGAAGATTAATAGTAGTGCAGACTTAATAACTAGTTCAACAGTGTTGAGGGAATTATTTGTTGAGCAGAGTTTAGCCACGTTTGTTTAGCCACAAAATTAGACTACGATTAATCCTCGACGACCATAATTTCTGAGCCCAAATTATTTGTTGCTAAGTGAGACAGTAGTTAAATGAGTTTTGCCCCATTTTACGACCTTTCTTGCCACAGTTGTTAAGTGAATTGATGCAGTTATGAAGTTAGTAACGCAGTTGTTAAGTGCCCATGGAGATTCTCAGTCATCCAGTCATGGTTGTCCCAAAGGTGCTTTTTCAAGAGGCAACTGGACTTTCTTTGAAGATGTTTCACTTCTCATCCAAGAAGCTTTTTCAGCTCTGACTGGATGGTGGGGATAGATATCTGTCTTAGTCAGAGCTGAAGAAGCTTCTTGGATGAGAAGCGAAACATCTTCAAAGAAAAACAAGAAAGTCCAATTGCTTCTTGAAAAAAGCACTTTTGGGACAGTTATTGAGTGAATCTGCCTTCCTCATTGACTTGTCAGAAGGTCACAAAAGGTGATCATATAAGCCCAGGACATTGCAACATATAAATACATGTCAGTGGCCAAGCCTCTGAATTTTAATCATGTGACCACAAGGATTCAACAATAGACTTAAGTGTGAAAAAAAGTCATAAGTCATTTTTTCAGTGCCATTGTAACTTTGAATGGTCACTAAACAAAAAGTTGCAAGTTGAGGACTACTTATGCTGAAATCAGGTGCTTCAACTTTTCTTCAAGGTATTCATCCTGCTGATGATTTGTGTTATTGTGGAAAAAGATCCTTTTCAACCAAGGATCCCTTTACACCTATTACACTTCATTTGTTCTCATTGTGGCTTTTTACTGACGGGAGAACTTGAATGCAAACAGGCTTTTTAAAATTAATTTGGCATGTAGAACATAGAATGATAGAGTTGGAAGGGACCTTGGAGGTCTTCTAGTCCAATCCCTTGCTTGGGAAGGAGCCTCTCTGGACAAATGGCTGTCCAGTCTCTTCTTGAAAACCTCAAGTGATGGAGCACCTACAACTTACAAAGGCAACCCATTCCACTGATTAATTGATCTCACTATCAATAAATTTCTCCTTAGTTCTAGGTTGAATCTCTCTTTGATAAGTTTTCTGTCTGTTAACTTCTTGTCTTGCCCTCAGGTTCTTTGGAGAATAAGTTGTCCCCCTCTTCTTTGTGGCAACCCCTCAAAGACTGCTATCATGTGAACTCTAGTCCTTCTCTTCGTTAGGCTGTTGTTGTTAGTTGCAAAGTCGTGTCCGACCCATCACGACCCGATGGACAACGTTCCTCCAGGACTTTCTGTCCTCTACCATCCTCCTGAGTCCATTTAAGCTCACTCCGACTGCTTCAGTGACTCCATCCAGCCACCTCATTCTCTGTCATCCCGTTCTTCTTTTGCCCTCCATCATTCCCAGCATTAGGCTCTTCTCCAGTGAGTCCTTCCTTCTCATTAGGTGGCCAAAGTATTTGACTTTCATCTTCAGGATCTGGCCTTCTAAAGAGCAGTCAGGGTTGGATCGCCTTGCAGTTCAAGGGACTCACAGGAGTCTTTTCCAGTACCAGAGTTCAAAGGTCTCAATTCTTCGGCGTTCAGCCTTCCTTATGGTCCAACTTTTCCAGCCATACATTGCAACTGGGAAAACCATCGCCTTGACTTTTGTTGGCATGCCTAATTCCCGCAACTGTTTATTGTATGGTTTCGCCTCCAGACCCCTTACCATCTTTTCACTCTTCTTTTTGCTCTTTCTTACACACCCACAAAATTAGACTACGATTCAATATGTTGCTTCAAGCCATCCTAAACCATTGCTATGATTTCCTTGATGCTTTTCTCCAAGATTGTAAACCTCAAAACTGTTCCATTTCATAAATTGGACCAAAGACAGATCAGAAGCAATTTAGCATCTGCCGTTCCTTCTTTCCTTTATCTGTTTATCAAGTGGTTTTTATTTGCAATATTTAATGTTAATGCTTGGCTTGTTTCTAGCAGTTCAAGCTGTGAGTTCTCACATTTAAAGATGTGCTTGGCTCCCTTTTCCCATATACAGTGAGTGCTTCAGCTTATTTTTAGTGACTTCTGGGTTGCTCTGGAAACTGCCGCAAACTGTTGTTTTATCAGTAGCCAACAATCGTTAGTCAAACTTCCTGCATTCCTGCTTTCTGTCATCATAGTTAAAGCTTTCAAGGACTTCAGTTGGAAGGAGTTAGAGAAGATCTTCAGATTTGTTTTTCTGGATTGTAATACTTCTTACGTGGAGAAATGGGAATACACTGCAGTTTTGGGAGACCGAGGATAGCAGTAGCATTTTTGCTAATTTACAACACTTTTACAACACTCTGTGGGTGGTTTACTATGTAGAAGCATTATTTGCATATTGCCCCCAACAATCAAGGTCCTCATTTTACTGACCTTGGAAGGATGGAAGGCTGAGCCAACCTTGAGTTGGTCAGGATCGAATTCCTGGCAGCATTTAACATCCAGCTGCCTGCAATTACGGCGAGTTCTAATCTCATCAGGCTCAAGGTTGACTCAGCCTTCCATCCTTTCTAAGGTGGGTAAAATGAGGACCCAGATTGTGGGGGCAATAAGCTGACTTTGTATAAATATACAAAAAGTATGAAGGCTATTGGTTAGCGCATTGTAAGCCGCCCTGAGTCTCCGGAGAAGGGCGGCATATAAATATAAATTTAAAAAAAAAAATAAAAAAAAATACTGCATTCTAACCACTGCACCACCACAGCTCCTATAGATATAAATTTTCTTAGAAATGAAGGTGAACATACGTGTCCCAGGATAATGTTGCAGAATCCAGTTTGGGTCAGTCACCAGGAACAGAGGTTTTGTCTTCTGAGCTTTCGGACTCATGCTGGAGCCCATCCTCTGGGAACTTCTCTCTAGCAAAGTGTGTGTTGTTCTATGTGTGGTGGTTCTGACTCAGCTCCCCAAACACAGCAAACCCCCTGACGTGAACTCAAAAGATTCCTTTATTAGGAATGCCGGCAGTCCCGGCAAAAAAGTTTCTCTCGCAGGCTAACAAGTCTGTCTGACTGGAAGATGAATAGTTGCCTGTCACACCCATTCATCTCCGGCCCCTGCCTTTTATCCCCAGATGGGGCTTTGCTAGCAGTGGTGGCTCTTTCGTCCCAAAGACCGGCCCATAGATTTCCACTGTTCTCCTCTCCTCTGCCTTCTGTGCATCCGTGCATCAGGCACTGGACCCAGCTGTTCCTCCTCTTCCCCATCAGCCACCTCCAGACCTGGAGGCTGTTGACTCTCCATCTGAGGACTGACGGACGGCCCAGGCTCCGCCTCTTTCTCCCTCTCTCTCTGACAGCTCCATTCCCTCTTCCTCCTCGGAGCTCTCAGGTTGCCCTGATGCTGACCCCGACTCCCACGCCTCTTCCTCCTCCTCTGATTCGGCTGTCGGAGGGGCCAGCAGCCAATAGGCCACAACAGTGGTATTTATAGGGTGTATGTGGCTTTTTAGATGTTGATTGGGGTGCATTGATGGCTGGCTATTAAGTCGTTGGCCGTCCTTTGCTTGTGCTGTCCAGCCCCTGCCTATAGGTTTTCTCTTTATCCTCCTAGACGGAGAAAAAAAAATCAAGATGTCAAAGAAAAAACAGAAACACAGGCTCTTAAATGAGCTTATTCCAAAGCTTGTAGGTTATTTGGAAATACTACCAGGCCTCTCACTTGTAGTTTGAGAAGAAAAGTGCAAAGATAAGAGGAAAAGTTGTTTCAGAATTGGTGCTGAAACTTGCAGGAAAAGATGCTTTGGAACTTTCATTTTACTAGCTAAGCCCAGTGAATTCACAGAAATAAAGTGTCTTGGCACGGATATTTGGCCAGGCTTTCTTCAAAGAAACAATGAAAGAAGAAGCAATGGATGAAAACTAAATCAAGGAGGGAACCAACCTAGAACTAAGGAGAAACTTCCTAACAGTGAGAACAATTAATCGGTGGGATGATTTGCCTTCAGAAGTTGTGGCTGTTCCATCACTGGAGGCTTTTAAGATGAGACTGGCCAGGAAATTGTCTGAAATGGTATATTCTGCTTGAGCAGAGAGTTGGACTAGAAGACCTCCAAGGTCTCTTCCAACTCTGTTATTCTGTAAAATCTGTCTCCAGTGAGATGGAAATCCATCACCTCTCAAATGTGACCTGGTCCAAGGCAAGACCTAGTGATTCCCAGGGCAGATAAAATGGTAATGTCTACATTACACAGGTAATTTTCTCAAGCCTGTGAAGAGAAAAAGAAACTATTCTTTAACTAGAAAAGCCAGGAGGAAAAGGCCTAGAATAGTGATGGCTAACCTCTTTTCCCTCAGGTGCCGAAAGCATGTGCTCGCGTGCGACAGCGTGTACCTGTGTGCCCACACTCATAATGCAATGCCCCCTGCGTGCCCCGCCCCTGCACATGCACGCCCGACCTCCGCTGTGCTCCCCTGCCCACCTACGCATGCACGTGCGACTCCCCCACCCCCCGCCCCGTGCATGCGCATATGACCCCCCGCTCCCAGGGCATGCGCGTGCATCTCCGCAGAGACCCAAAAATCAGCTGGCTGGTAGGAGGCACGCACGCATGCATGGTGGAGCTGACCTAGGGCGACAGCTCGCGGGCCGCAGAGATGGCTTTGCGTGCCACCTGTGGCACACGTGCCATAGGTTCGCCATCACTGGCCTAGAATTTAAACCCTGAAGCAAACACACATAGGAATTCTTTTCTGTGTTAGAACCTTGGTAGATCATTGTTTACACAGCTCCTAATTTGCTCCTAACATTTAATCAAATGCTACTTCCCTGCCATCTTCATCTCCTGATTCTAGACTCTAGAACAGTGATGGCTAACCTTTTTGCCATCGCGTGCCAAAAGCGGGGGAAGCGTGGTGGGATCACACACACGCGTGCCCACATCCATAATTCTATGCGCCGTGCTCCCCCCACTTTTGGCATGTGATGGCACGGTGGGCCTGGTAGGCCTGTTTTTTTGCTCTCCCCAGGCTTCAGAGCCTTTCTAGGAACCTGGGGAGGGCAAAAACGGCCTTCCCCACCCCAAGAGGCCTTCTGGAGGCTGGAAACACTGTGTTTCCTGACTTCTGGTGGGCCTAGAAGGCCCGAAAATCAGCTAGTTGATGCACGCATACGTGCCGGATCTGAGCTCGCGTGCCCACCGATATGGTTCTGCGTGCCACCTGTGGCACCCGTGCCATAGGTTCGCCATCACGGCTCTAGAATCTAGAGCAACGGAAATCACATCGGTTCCACACTCCCATTCAAATATTTTTATAAATATTGTAGTATAGTTTGTTAAAGTCTTTGGCTATTAGCAGTTCTCCTAATATATTGGATGCAGTCTGCATGATTGGGAACTGAATAAACAGCTACTTTCCATGATCACGATGCGTCTAAATAAATATTTTTTTTAAAAAAAAAGTTCAGTGACAATTCTTTAAAAATAAGTGCACCATAATACATATATTCACAGAGGACAAATAAAATTAAGCCTTGTATTCAACACAGAATTATATCCATTCATTTATTTACGTCCACTGTATTTTATTTACGGGGCATTTCAATTCGTGTAGCAATATTTAAACCGATTACAAATCAATGAAACCCCTTGGTTGCATTACTGTTTTATAACTCAGAATGAACAGAATGAAGTAAGATTTCCTTGGTGTATAAACACTGTGGGTCTTTAAAGGCAAATGGCTTAAATTTCATGTTGCTTTCCAGGAATCTTAGCTATCAAACGTTTCCAAATAAGCTCCTTATAGAACGTAGATAGTCGTCCTGCATTATCAGGTCAAAGCAGTTGGCAGAGCAAAACTGAAAATGTTGTTTTGAGAGATTACACAGTTTAAAATATTGTACGTGTTGCCTTTAATGAACCCAGCATTTAATAGCAGCTGTAGGAGAATGTCCATATTGCTGTGGTTTTAACTCTAGCATTTCTTACGGAGAGATTTTTTACTAGCAATCAATTTGGCAGACGGACTTATTGTACCTTAACTAAGTTAAGCACTCTTTTATATCTTTATTAATTGTTATCTATAGATATTATTTATATCTATATTAGTTATTTAATATAATTCAAAAAACTCAAAGGATATATTTTCCACAAATTCTGTTTCAGAGGATGAGCCAATTGTTAGCCATTACATTGAAAAGGACATCCTAATAATAGAGGCAGCTGCCTTAGGGTCAATTAGAGTTATTGAATGTTCTTATTTAATATTACCGATCACCTGAATTGCTTGAAGCATCCGGTGACTTTTTCCAATCCTACTGTCAAGTGCCAGGGAAAATCAGGAGATCCAGGCAGTTCAAATCAGGAGTGAAATCCAGCAGGTCCTGACAGGTTCTGGAGAACCGGTAGCAAAAATTTTGAGCTGTTTGGAGAACCGGCAAATACTACCTCTGGCTGGCCCCAGAGTGGGGTGGGAATGGAGATTTTAAAATATCCTTCCCCCAGGAATGGGGAGGGAATGGGGATTTTGCAGTATCCTTCCCCTGGAGAGGGGTGGGAATGGAGATTTTGCAGGATCCTTCCCCTGCCATGCCCACCAAGACACGCCCACCAAGACACGCCCACAGAACTGGTAGTAAAAAAATTTGGATTTCCCCACTAGTTCAAATGGGTATATATTGCTAGCAGAACAGGGCTGTCAAACTCGTGGCCCACGGGTCAGATGTGTTACGCACTGGCCAAGGCCATGCCTGGTTTTGCAAAGGGGGAAAAGGTCCTGATAGATCATGTGATGATGCCGTGAGCTTGATAGCCCTACTCTAGAAGAATCTGGCCAACTAACGGCCAAGGGAAATGAGCGGGAGATAAGAGAGGCATTCAAGCTGGGCTGGATTTGGATCTCTTGCAGGGGAGCAGAGACTCACGACTGATGATATATTTGATGCCTCCCTCCAGCTCAGTCTGATTTTCTCCTACACTTACTTTGAAGATGCAGTAGATTGAACAGGAAGCTTTCCATAGAGTCCATGTGTCAGTTCCTATATTGGTAATCCTCAATTTACAACCAGTTGTTTAGAAACCGTTTGAAGTCACAACGGCACTGTAAAAAGTGACTCAAAAAGTGACCACTGCTCAAACTTATGACCGTCACAGTATTCCCTACAGTCATGCGATCAAGTTTTGGGCACATTTATGACAATTGCAATGTCCCAAAGTCACGAGATTATTATTTGCAACCTTCCTAGCTGAGGGAATGGGGAAAGCTGGATTCTTGTAACAGCAACTTACACTTCTTGTAAAGTGTAAATTCACTTTAAAATTGCAGTGATTTCCTTTACGACGGTAGCAAAAATGGTCATAAAAACAGATACAACTTACTTAACCACCTTCTCATCATCGGAAATTCTGGACTCAATAATGGTCTTAAGTCAAGGACTAACTGGGTTTGCAATAATGACATGAAGCTTAATTTGCATAAAGTATTCCACCATTTTTTCAATGATATTATCCCAGTGTGCAAAATTCCCCTATCTTTCCAATTCTGTTAAAAAAAATCGAACCTAGAAGACTGAATTTCAATTACAGGCCGTGTTAATTCAGTCAGTAGGTAGACATGTAATATGCATTCCCTTCTGGTTCTGCAAATGCTACAGTGTGGAAGATTAAACTTGATTGTTCTTGATTTAAATCAGTTAAAAAATGTGATTAGCCAAAGTTATTTAGAGACCTTGGTTAAAGTTAATCAAGACTGATTCTATTCATGGGCTAGGCAGAAGAATTAATTTCCCAAAGGGAAAAGAGATGTAAATTTTTATGTGAGACAGAAAGAAATATGAAGAGGAAATACGAGCTCGTAGCATTCTGGCTTTCATAAGCATAACTGTGAAAATTAAGGAAAGTGGATGTTGCCCTGAATCAGTGCATCCCAATCTCAGCCACCTTATGATGGGTGGACTTCAACTCCCAGAATTCCCCAGCCAGCATGGCAGCATGGTTGGGGAATTCTGGGAGTTGAAGTCCATCCATCTTAAAGTGACCACAGTTGAGAGATAAACACTGTCAGGATGATTGCTTGGTTCATGTTCATATTTCCGATTGAGAAAAACTGCACTGGACATACACATTTTAATTTGTTATTAATTCCATTTTGTTTTTCTGTACGGCAGAGCTTTGCTAGAAGCAGAGAGCAAGCAAAGGATTCTCATGTGGGATGAAGAACATGGAAGAAGGTTACCCCAAGGTACAAAAGATGGAAATTATATCAATCCATTTAAAAGCAGAAGGGAAGACAAAGCATCTGTTCCTGCTTTGTCCCAAGCTACATGGAGTACAGTAATGGCCAAAATTGTGGAAACCTTTTGGGAAAAGTGTATTTTTGAGGTTTGATGGCTAATAACACCACTTTTTTTTCTTTTTGGAGTTTCAAGATCATGCTGGAATGGCCTGGGAATAGTCCAGACCTTCACCCAATTGAAAATCGATGGATTTTCCAACTAAAGAAACTTGTTAGTCAGAAGCGACGAAGCAATAAAACCCAGTTAATAGAAGTAATCCTTCAGTCTTGGTTTCACATTATAACAGCTGCAGAAGTCAAAGACTTGGTTCACTCCATGGGAAGACCTTGTAAGGCCGTAATTCATGCTAAAGGTCACCCAACTAAGTATTAACTGAGATGGGGATCATTTTTGTATATCTCGATTGTTCCTACGTGTTTCACTTTTCTTCTTTATACTGTAACTGCTATTCTAATAACAAATCCTTCATAAAAGTTATTGCATTACATTCTTGATTAAATTATCTTTCCATGGATATATAATTTTATGGTACTACTCCCAAAAAAAGCGGTGTTATTAGCTAGTTTTAGAAAATACATTTTCCCCCAAAGGTTTCCACAATTTTGGCCACTACTGTATACAGGTATACAGTAGTGGCCTCAACTTACCTCAACTGTATACCTCAACTTACGACATTTCCATTATTAGGGAAGGTTGTTAAATGAGCTTTGCCCCAGGTTGTAAAATCAGGGGCTTCCGACATGCAAAGTCAATGGGGGAAGCTAGATTCACTTACCAACGATGTGATTCACTTACCAACTGTAGTGATTTCCTTAACTACGGTGGCCAAAAAGGTCATAAAATCAGGCCCAATTCACTTTGCTTAGTAACAGAAATTCTGCTTCCAATTGTAGTTGCAAGTCAAGGACTACCTGTACTAAGAGTTGTAGGATTCATCCTGCAAAATAAGAAAGGAATGTAGCAATTTGTAAAATTATCATTATATTTGGGTTACGTAAGTAAATGTACTGTGAGTATAGTTATTGCTTTGTCCAGTGGATTTCAATCAGCTGATTGAAAGAAATTAAAACCTTATTTTGGCTTCCTTGTAAATTTCTTGTAGTAGTTACACACTGAATACTTGTCATGGGTTTGCATTTTGTTTTGTGTGCCAAAATATCATATCAAATATCAAATATCACTTTTCAAAATACAGCGAGTGGCATATAAATTTAATAAATAAAATAATAATTTGCTTGTCAGGCAGGGAAAAATTCATTTGCTTTGGCAGTGCATCGTAATAAAGAATATAAAAACTGGAGCAGTTATTATTATTATTTTATTTATATTTATATGCCGCCCTTCTCCGGAGACTCAGGGCGGCTTACAATGCGTTAAGCAATAACCTTCATACTTTTGTAGATTTTATACAAAGTCAGCTTATTGCCCCCACAAACCGGGTCCTCATTTTACCCACCTTAGAAAGGATGGAAGGCTGAGTCAACCTTGAGCCTGGTGAGATTAGAACTCGCAGTAATTGCAGGCAGTTGGATGTTAAATGCTGCCTTAATAGGAGGCATTAGCCTGCTACGCCACTCAGGCTCCTTATAAGTTATAACGCCCTATAGCCCAAATGTTCATATCTTGTTTTGCAAAGAGATGCAAACATGAATAGAATTGATAGCAAACGAGATCTATTTTTTTATAGGTTCAGACTATGATTAGAGTTAAGCCTAAGGTGTGTTACTGTGTTGTCTAGTGGTTAAGGCCATTAGACTGTGGCCTTAATACTGTGAGTTCAACTCCTGCCTTAGCTATGAAAGCCAGCTGAGTGACTTTGGGACAATCACCAGGAGACTGTGAGTTCTAGTTCTGCCTTAGGCATGAAAGGTGGCAGAGTGATTTAGGCCAATCACCAGGAGACTGTGAGTTCTAATTCCGCCTTAGCCACGAGAGCCAGCTGGGGAATTTGAGCCAGTCACTCTCTCTCTTTCTGCCCAACTCACTTCACAGGGTTGTTGTAGTGGGGAAAATACGAGGAGAAAGGTGTGTCGGATATGTTTGCCGCCTTGAGTTATTTCTAAAAATAATAGTGCTGTGTTACAACTCAAATGAATAAGTAAGTAATAAGTACATGGCATTAATATCCATTTTCATTTATCTCTTGGCAGGTGACCGAAATTTGCGTTACGAGTATAGCAACCGATACGCCGCTTATCAACAGGAGAAAGGAAAGAGAGCTCTTCCCGCAATCCCAAATGTTGACCTAAGATATAAATTCCCGCAAACAAATATGAGCCGCTCTGTGGTTTCTTCATCTAGGACAGAACGTGCTGGAAGGCAAACAATTTTCCCTGAGAAAAAAGCACTACCAAAAGAACCCTTCAGGCTGGGACAGCGTCCTTCAACTGCTACCGAAAGGTACGTGACTCATGAAAGAAGCCTGATAGGACAAAGAGAAAGACAAAGCTTTACATCGCCTTATCGGATGAGCAGAGAAGGTGACCTTCAGCCAAGGCCAACAGCGCCTGAAAGGAAGACATCCGAAATGGGAAGTATGGCATCTGTTTTGAAAGAGTCCACCATCCTTCAGAAGCAAATGAAAAGGCCAACGAGTTCTGAAGGCATCAAGGCGACCATGATCATCACTTCACCTCTATCTTACAGCTCAACAACTTCTTCTTCTAAAGGAAGCCAATATGAGACGAGGGAAGGAATCTTGGGTCACATCAATGAAATAATCGAAGGGGGCAAACCAGGAAAAGAAGAAAAACACGTTTTGGTAGAAGGAGTTGAGCAGAAGGAAAAGTTGGCCAAAGAAGCAACAGGTTCTGCCATGAAGAGCTTTGAGAAATCGAACAGGGTAGAAAAAACTGTTCAAAAGAAGGCCGAAGTGAAGGAAGGCGTGGATAACAAAGAGGATACAGTGGAAGAGGGTATATTTAAGAGAAAGGAAGAGAAATTGATGAAAGATACGATGCCTTCTAGAAGATGGGAGGAACAGATTAAAGTGGAGTCAGAAGTAAAGAAGATTCCAAAAGATACAGCAACATTTGGAAGGGAGAAAATTGTGAGCATCTCCTCAAAAACCCAAGAAACTACTGAAGGCCCCATTCATTCAGGACATACTAAAGGCGAAATTCTACAGAAGAATCATAATGTAGAGATAACACTGCAAGACTTCAAAACTTCTCCTGAAAAATCAAAAGGGGAAGCTGAATTTAAACTCGGCAATGAAATGACTCCAGGTGATAGAAGCAAAGAAGGTAATTCTGAAATAGATGCTTCGCTCACTGAGAGTATAGCAGAGAACATTGTTTCTGACATCCTTAAAGGTTTTGTACAAAAGTCTTCAGAGGAAGGACTTCCTCCCGAAGCTAAAATAACTTCCTTCGAAAAGGAAGACATTTCTGAGGATGGAAAAGTGAAAACCAAGATCAGCATAGAGTCCACAGTTCAAGAAGATGATGTGTCTAATAAGTCTGAATTGGGAAGTTTCTTAGAGAAAGATATTAAAAAGGTATTGGAGGATACTAAAGGAAGTTTAGATGAAAATGTCCTAGATGATATAATTAATGCTGGGATGAAAGGAATGAAAGACAAGGCCAAGAGGACTATTAAAGTTGAGATCATTGAAGAGCCTGCAACTGTAGTTGATGAGAGGGTGGAGTTTTCAACCCCATTCGAAGTAGAGGAAGCAGAAGATATGTTTCTCAATGTGAGAGAACATCCATATTATAGTGATAAAGAGAAAGCCACCACAAGTGTTACTGGAGACGTTAAGGAAAAACAACCCGATGTGATTGTGACTCATGTGGAAGAAGTATCTGAGGGAGATGACGTTGTGGATGAAGAAAAGTACTTTGTTTCCACTCCAGATGAATACCCGTTTGGATATGAGGAAGGAGAAGGTTCCACCTATGGTCAAATCCATTTTGAAGAAGAATCCACGGTGAAATATTCTTGGCAAGATGAATTTCTGGAAGGGTCTCAGACCAACATAAAGGAAAGCATGGCTTCACCAGAATTGATTTATCAAGTAATTGGCGCAGATGCCGGGCCCTTTATCTCAAAGGCGGAACCCCCCAAAGAACAGGTGGCCCATGCTGAATCTGTAGTGATTGAGAAGGAGATTAAAATCCCGCATGAATTTCAGGAGTCGATAAAGGAGGTTTTTGCTCACCATTCAAAGGATCCTAAACATCAGTTGAAAGAGGCTCTAGGAAAGCTTGAAGCAACTCTTCCAGAACTTGTGAAACAGGAACTCGATGAACTCACCAAAGAGGACAAAACTGACTCTAGTACCTTGGAGGTGGATATTAAAAAAGTAAAGCACCCCGAAAAAGAGGGTGTGTTTACTATTGTTGCAGAAGTTAATTTATCCCAGACAATAGACTCTGACCAGTTGAGTACAGAATTGCTTGGTGAAGTTGTGACCGATCAGATGAAATTGTCCAAACAGTCACCAAATGAAAGTGGCTTTGATCAATATATAAAGCAAGAACCAGAAACTTGGCAGGATGAAAAACATCACGTAGATGTTTCCTCTACACATTGGACCACAGAAGAAATCAATAAGAGAGAAGATACCTATCCTTCTAAGCAGTCATTTGATATCAACAGACGCATCCGGCATGTTGTAGTTGGTCCAACTGAAATCCGTAAGACTGAACATGTCTTTTATGAAGGTCCTATTTCTGACACGCTGGAGTTTGGAACAGGGGACTTTACAACAGGAGTATCAGCAGATGCAGGTCAATTCATGAAGGAAATAAAGTTGAGTCCCGAAACAACGGAAACCACCGAAAAAATAATCTATAGAAGCCCTATTTATACATCTGAAGAAGTGAGTAATCCTGAAAATTCTACTCAGACCCAGGTTTTGAGTGATATTAGATCCTCCAAGCATATCACATTGGATTCAAAACAAATTGTTGAAGAAATCATGTTTGAGGGATCAGCTTCAGACTTGTCATCTGGTACTAGAAGGGATATCTTTTCACAGGTGAAAGATCCCACAGCAATCAGCACATCCATAAGACACATCCAAATAGATCCCAAAGAAATACATGTTGAGCAAGAAATATATGAAGTGCCTTTTTCCACTGGAGACCATGATCTGTTAGAAGAAACAGTAAAAAAGATTACATTAGGACAGAAGGACACATCAACATCTGACCAAAACATTTATGAAGGTTCCTTCACCAAGACATCAGATGATGGTTCAGTCAAGCTTGGTGAGGAGAAGGTGATGGATGTTAACACCACAATCAGACATATCAAATTAAGTCCGAAGGATTTTGTACGTGAACAAATTGTTTTTACAGAGCCCATTTCTGAACAGCACCAAAAGGTCAGAGAATTGGGACAGACGTTTTCTTCTGAAGGGTCAGTACATCATATTAAATTAGGGCAGAAAGAAGTCCAGAGTCATGACATCCTATCCCAAGATTTTGTTTTGGAATCTCCAGGAATCGGTTCTTCACAAGAAGACACCTTGGAAAAAATTAGCCCTGCAGAGATCAGCAGATCAACGCATCACATTCAGATTGGGCAAGAGCTCCGTAGTCCTGATGTTCAACTCTTCGGCGGTATGGAATTTTCCCACACAGATGGACCCTCAGAAAACAACAAATCTGTCGGGCAAATCAGAATTGGACAGAAAGAAACATCCTTTACCTTCCAGATGGACATAAGCCAAATGGGTGGGAGAGAACCACAAGCTACCCTAGTTGTATCAAGTAGGCAAGAAGCAGGTGACGGTCAACCTGAAGGCAGCATGGAAGAGGTTTGCAAAGACCCAGAAAGTGAACAAAAGTCAGAGGAGTCCACGTTTGATCAAACTGTGCAACTGCAAAGAATGGTTGACCAACGGTCGGTCATTTCAGATGAAAAGAAAATTGCCCTTCTCTACCTGAACGAAAAAGAGGGGGAAGAGGATGATGATGAGGGACCCTGGTTTTAAAAAAGTAACATTTCCAAGTTTTGTTTTTAAAAGCCGAGAAGCTTAATTGCTGCATCATTGCGTTTTAAACCTGGGGATATCTCGTCATTTCGCCCTGAACAAGGAACTGAGGACTTGGAACGTAAATTTTCTGACACAGTAATACCTTAGTAGCATTCTTCGCTTAAATTACGTAATATTTCATTTTACTGATGCTGTGGACTCTCAATGCGATATTTTTTTTTGTAGTTTCCTTGTTTCTGTTTGAGAAATGATTTCAGTGGATTTAGGAAAATAGCATCTTTGCTCAATTTAAAAAGAGTAGCCATTTTTTTAAAAAAAAAAGATATTTAAGTCATACAATATCATACTGATTCACGTGGATTGCCCAGAAGAAACATACAGATAGCCTTTGACTTATAATCACAATTAGGACTGAAAAATTCCTCGTTAAGTGGGATGGTTGTTAAGTGAGGCATTACGTGATAGCATTTAATTTTATGACCATTTTCACTGTGGTTTATTAGGTGAATCTAGCTTTCCCCCATTGAGTTTGCTTGTTGGAAGCTGGGAAGAGTGCAAATTGTGATCACCAGACCACAGTTGTGGCCCAGCTGTCCTAAGTGTGAGTCACTTTTTTCAGTCCTTCTGTAATTCTGAACTATTATTCAACGAATGGCTGTTAAGTCAAGGACTACCTGTATTAACAATCTAAGAAATAAAGACAGTCTTGTTATGATCGCAGTTTAAGGAAAACACGTCTAAGCTGTGTACGCTATTAGCAAAAATGTGTGACTAATTTGCCAGATAATCTCATTCTAAACTCTTATTCAGCTACATTTTTCAAAAATAAGTGACCAAATAGGAACAAAAGAGACTTGCTAATATTATGTCAGATCATTGGCCTAAACAGTTCATTGCCCTCCCTCCCTCCCTCCCTCTCCCTCTCTTTCTTGTTCTCTCCCTCCCTCTCCCATTCCCTCTCTTTCCTCTCTCTTTCCTCTCTCCCTTTCCCTCTCTTTGTTCTCTCTCCCTCTCTCCTCTCTCCTCTCTCTCTCGTTCTCTCATTCTCTCTCCCTCTCTTGTTCTCTCATTCTCTCTCTCTTTTGTTCTCCCTTCCTCTCTCCCTCCTTCCCTCTCCCTCTTTCCCCTCTCCTTTTCCCCCTCTCTCCCTCTCCCTCCCTCCCTTTCTCTTTTCCTCTCCCTCTCCCCCTCCCTCTCTTGTCTTACACAAACACAAACATACACAAACATACTCAGTCACACTCTACGCTCTTGTTGCAAAGTGGAGAATGCAATGAGGATATTTTATTAATAATGCCAATTTTGGAAAGATTTAGGTTCTCACCTTTTATGCATTTCCATATTTCATGAGGTAAAAAGCATGGGGAAAGCTTCAGTTGCTAAATTAGCATGTCGTGCTTTAATTAAAGCCACCAGAGCAGGACCCTATTGTTTTTCATAGGATTACATACCTGGAGCACAATTCTTGCATAACTGCATTTCTTTGGAACTGGCTGGGTCCCAAAGAAGAATGCAATCGCCTTGAACCTGGACTGCAAAGTTTTGGACCCAGTGATCCTAAGATCCTTTTTTAAAAAAAATAAAGGTGCTAGAGGTTTGGATATCGTTCAACACTTTAAATGAATTAAAGTAGCAGCCTGCGATGCTGGCAAATAAATCTGAAGACAGAAACTGCATTAAAAGGTGACTATTTTCTAAGAGCAACTTTCCTCACATATCAAAGATCATCATATGCAGACGATATTGAGAGACGTTCCTAGCATAAGCTATGCATGACTCAGAATGGATTCAGTTACGTGACTTACAATTTGTTCAGAGTGGAGAAAAGCCAATACCACTTCAGCTTTGAATCTAAATTAAGGAGTGTCCATCACCCACAATGCTTATTTTAATAGCCACCAACCGAAATGCCTTTGGGAAACCCACAAGCTCAGATCAAAATAATCTCCTTGCTTCAGATAATACTTCGGAATAGACCTCCCTCCCCCAAATGGGAGCAGATTACGAAATCCATCAAATAGAAAAAAAAATAAAGCTACAATATACAAATAGTCCTCGACTTACGACCACAATAGAGCCCAACATTTCTGTTGCTAACCGAAACATTCGTTAAGTGAGTTTTGCCTCATTTCACGCTCGCTCTTGCCACAGTTGTTAAGTGAAAAACTGCAGTCGTTAAGTTAGTAACATGGTTGTTAAGTGAATCTGGCTTCCCCACTGACTTTGTTTGTCAAAAGGTCGCAAAAGGGGATCCCATGACACACACACACACACACACCGGGGACACTGCGACCATCATAAATGTGAGTCAGTTGTCAGGCATCTGAATATTGATCTCATGATCACAGGGATGCTGCAATGTTCATAAGTGTGAAAAACGGTCATAAATCACTTGTTTCAGTGCTGTTGTACAGTCACTAAATGAATTGTTGTAAGTCGAGGACTACCTGTATTAATAAAGATATAGGTAGTCCTGTATCTTTGTGGTCTTACTTTAGATGTAATTCAAGTTGGGTTTGAAGAAAAAGAATCTTAAGAAGGAAGAGTAGAGACAACCAACGTTGTCCATCAACTGTATGCATCTGGAGCAATGTTTCTCAACTGTGACAGCTTTAAGTTGGGTGGACTTCAACTCCCAGAATTCTCCAGCCAGCCATACGGAGCCCATATTGGTTTTTATATGTGACTGGATGAGGAATTCTGGGAGTTGAAGTCCGTCCATCTTAAAAGTTGCCAAGGTTGAGAAATTGATTTAGAGGCTAGGCACACAGCTCACCATCACAGTCTTCCCATCATGATATGATAGACACGATCTCTGCAAGTCACAGTAATTTTTGAATATTTATATAGCTTAATATGCACCATTTTAGATCATTGTTTTTGTCCTCTTTTTTTTACTTTAGGTGCTATCTTAGACGATCTATTAGCTTTGTGTTGGCAGCACTGCCAGGATTTTAAACGGGGGTCTTTTCAGCACTGATTTGACGGATTTTTTTCCAGCAGAATTTTTCAATGAATGCTTACATTTTGAGACACAACTGAATGGATTTGCACTTACAATTTAAGATGATTTCACTAATTTTTTTTTTGTACATCAAAAACTGAATTAGATTTGGGTTGATGCTTGAGTTTTTGTCCACAAAGAGCAAAACGGATGAAAGTTTATTAATTATCTTGATATAAATATGCACAAATCTATTCCATTGAAAGGTGCACTTTGATCACTAAAGAAAATATTACGATTACCTCAACAATAGTAGGTCTTATTTAAAATTTTGTTTTTCCAGAAGAAAGTACACAATATGATGTTTTGGAGGGAAATGTTTTATTTAATACAAATATAGGCTTTCTTGATTATTTTTTCCAAAGGATGGAAGAATCTTCTACTTTATAATGCTGCAAACCTAATTTGGAAGCAAATTTCTTTTCAACACAAGTTTTCACATAGATACGTGCCTTTACTTCTCATTAAAATGCAGGCTCTGAAACTAATAAAAGTGCCCAAGATTTAAGTTAATTGAAAGCAGTAAGAGTGGAGGTACTTGTAACTAACTTGCTTCATCGGTTTTAACTCTAGTAGGTTTGATGTTGTAGCTACGTCAGTGAAATTAAGAAGAAAATACATTTGTGAGCTCTGTACAATTGTAAGCTGACATTGTCTGTAGTAAGTGATCGCAAAGGCTGTAGTAGATGTTTTAACTAGTGAGTAATGTCAGGTGGGATTTGATGGTCTATTTTGCCCTGGAAATAATCATAGTTGTAATGTTGGTGATGGTTTAACACTGTTAGAACTTACCACTTTTTTTTTCTGTTGAGCATTAAACTTTGAAAAAGAATGTGTCTCTTTCTCCTTTTTAATTTGGCTAGTCTGAGGAAAAGAAGAATTAGGGGTGACATGATAGCAGTATTCCAGTATTTGAGGGGCTGCCACAAAGAAGAGGGGGTCAAATTATTCTCCAAAGCATCAGAAGGCAAGACAAGAAACAACGGATGGAAACTAATCAAAGAGAGAAACAACCTGGAATTAAGGAGAAACTTCCTAACAGTGAAGACAATTAACCGGTGGAACAGCTTCCCTCCAGAAGTTATGGGTGCTCCATCACTGGAGGTTTTTAAGAAGAGACTGGATAGTCACTTGTCTGAGATTGTATAGGATCTCTTGCTTGAGCAGGGGGCTGGACTAGAAGACCTCCAAGGTCCCTTCCAGCTCTATTCCCATTCCCATTCCCATTCCTGTTCTATTCCTGTTCTATTTCTATTCTTATTGCCAAAGGTCTGCTGTGGAACAAGAAAACATCCCAGAAATAATTTTCAAATCTTACTTTCTTCTTAGCTTGGATCCACTGGAAGCAATTGAGTGGGTTTCATCTGTAGTGATTGGATTCAGCTGCAAAACCCTACACATGTAGTTCTCAACTTATAACCACAGTTGGTACTGGAATTCCATTTTAGGTCATGGCAGCCGTAAGTTGAGTTGGACCTGATTTAACTACAATTTTTACAGCAATTGTTAAGCAAATCACCGCGTTAAAGGAATCTAATTTCCCGATGTTTTGTTTTGGTTTTTTTGTTGGAAATTGCACCCCCCCAAAAAAAGGTACACCAATTAGAATGAATGAGCTGGAAGGGACCTTGGAGGTCTTCTAGTCCAACCCCCTGCTCAAGCAGGAGAATCTATACTATTTCAGAAATTTTGCGACTGTGAGGAAAAACTAATGGGGCAGTTTGCCTCCCAGAGTTGTGGGTGCTCCATTGCTGGAGATTTTCAGACTGGGCAGTCATTTGATCAGAGTCCCATATGATCATCTGCCTTGAGCAGGAGTTTGGCTAGAAGCCCTCTAAGGTCCCTTCAAATTCCATGATTCTGTGTTCTACAAAGTGCCAGCAGCTGCCTCCCGAAATACGGTTCCGCTTAAAATCTTGTCCAAGTTCTCCTGGTGCTAGCTGTGGTTGCATGAATGCAGGAAAAGGTACTTTTGCAATCGGCAGACAAAATTTCAACGCTGAAAGCCCCTGTGAAAAAAATGAGGACGATGATATAGGTCCTACTATTGGCCAACGGATCTCAATGGAAGGAAATTGAACTGAGTGTTAAATGTGGTTGGCAGGCCTTTGGCAAGCTAAGCGTAATTTTCAAGAACAGCCTCCCCCAATTCCTGAAAAGTTTTTGGTCAGTGTGTGCTACCTGCTCTAATATATGCCGGCGAAACACGGACACTAACCGCACAATCGATACAAGAGCTACAAGTGGCACAAATTGCAATCATGTACAGCAGGATCCAGTTGTCATGTGCCCACGTTGCGGCCTCAAGACCATGAGGTTAATGCGACAGTCTTAAGTGTGAGTACAGGGTGCAAGTCAATTTTTCTGAGGCCACTGTAACTTTAAACTGTTGTTAAATGGACTGTTGTAAGTCGAGGACTACCTAAAATCCAAACTATTGAATTTTGCCCCATTTTGCAACTTTCCTTCCTACTTTTGTTAAGTGAATCACTGCAGTTGGTAAGTGTTGTGGCCCATCAGCGGCCTGTGCGGATTGTAGCTGACTCTGACAACGAGGAGGCTGGTGTGGTATTGCGCCAGCAGCCTGTGCAGCTGGCACTCGAGTCAGACAGTGAGGAGGCTGGAGAAGATGTGGTGCCAGAGGCAGGGATTCAGCCAGGGCCTTCAGAACCTCCAGAAGCTCCCTTAAGTGAAGAGGAAGAAGAGGAGGAGCCTCTTCTCAATGCACGGACGCGCAGAGCGGCCAAAAGGCAGGAGTGGTTCCTCAAGAGGAGGTCTCCTTGAGAGTAAGGCTTGGGGCTAATTGGCCACTCGCTTAGCCTATTTAAGGAGGAACGCCGACTGAAGCAATTTGTAGGGAACAACTTTAGTTCACTTTACGCGTCTGGATTCTCTGCAAATTGCTTCTGGGCTTTCTGCCAACTTTAGTAAGATTGTGAATACTTTATCTTTGGTTTCTTGTAGGCTGTTAAGAAAGTTTATTAACAGCCTCTGTTTTGAAAAAGACTGAGTTATTTTAGTAAATTAAGTTTTGTACAAACTTTGTGTGTGCTGTGTTCTTTGGGGTCCGTAGCTGGGGCAGAACAGTAAGTTAGTAACATGCTGCTAAGTGAATTGGGCTTCCTCGTTGACTTTGCTTGTCAGAAGGTCACAAAAGGGGATCACATGATCCGGGACACTGCTACCGTCATAAATATGAGTCAATTACCAAGTGTGTGAATTTTGATCACGTGACCACGAGGACGCTGCAACAGTGTGAAAATTGGTTATATGTCACCTTTTTCAATGCCGTTGTAACTTCAAACAGTCACAGAATGAATTGTCGTAAGTCAAGGCCTACCTTTATAATCCCCTGAATATTCCGATGTGTTTTTAGCAAATTGGACAATTGGCTTATTTTGCCTATTATTATTTACATCTCAACTTTTGGTAAAAGTGATAACACTATCAAGTGTAAAGCTGCACAGGGACTCTTCAAATGTCACCAGGCCAGAATTAGAGGACCGGTGCCACGGTTAGAGAACGGCAAAATTCAAAACTCAACTATAACTGTACGAGCTGGTAATCTTGGACTGATTTCAGGATCATGACTCGTGTATTTCATACAGTGGTTTTATGACATAAGTCGCCTGTCACTCTTGTTTGGGAACATGCATCTTAAATTGACAAGGACAACTGTAGAGCTAGTAGTGAAAAAACCTTCTTGGTCTGCACTGCATTTATGCTTCCACAAACCACAAAATTAACAGATTAACAGAGTTGGAAGGGACTTTACAGGTCATCTAGTCCAGCGGTCACCAATTGGTGGTCCGCGGGAAAATGTTGGTGGTCCGCAGAAAAATTATTTACATTTTTTATATTGCACTAAAACAGGGGTCCTCAAACTACGTCCCCCGGGACAGATTCGTGCAATGAACATTTGTGTTGCTGCAGAGAATCTCTCTCTTTGGTGTCTTTTTGTGCAAGTCGGAGGGGGGCAGAACTTTTGACTTGGGGTCTGCTTCAGCCTCCTGGTGTGGGGTTTTGGGTGAACGCTGGAGGGAAGCACCGCTGGTGGCGAAGAGCCGGAGGGCCTCATTCCAGTGGGACTGCCTCATGGCCTGGAACTGGCTGACCACCTCAGCCTGTTGAGCCTCCAGGCGCCAGTACCTGGCCTTGCACTCCCGCAGGTCTTTCCTCTGCTTGGAAAGCCTATGCTCATAGTCCTCAGTGAGGTGCTTCTGCTGAGCCTCCTTCTTGGTCAGATCCAATTTGAACTGAGCTATTTTGCCAACTCTTTCTCATGGTGGCTGCTTAGCTCCAGCAACTGCTTCCTGTTGGGGCCCTAAGGAGCCCAGACAGGGAGGCGAGGAGTAGCACCATTTCTGACAAATAGCAGTCCAGTCTCTTCTTGAAAGCCTCCAGTGATGAAGCTCCCACAATTTCTGAAGGCAACTTCTGTTCCATGGGTTGATTGTTTTCACTGTCAGAAAATTTCTCCTTATTTCTAGGTTGAATCTTTCCTTGATCAGTTTCCATCCATTATTCCTTGTCTGGCCTTCAGGTGCTTTGGAAAATCACTTGACCCACTCCTCTCTGTGGCAGCCCCTTAATTATTGGAAGACGGCTATCATGTCTCCCCTGGTCCTTCTCTTCACTAGACTAGCTATGCCCAGTTCCCGTAACAGTTCTTCATATATTTTAGCTCTCTGTGCTCTTCTTTGCACTCTTTCCAAAGTCTCAACATAACACAATAACAAAGTTGGAAAGGGACCTTGTAGGTCATCTACTCCAACCTCCCGCCCAAGCAGGAGACCCTACTACACCATCTCTGACAGATGGCAGTCCAGCCTCTTCTTGAAAGCTTCCAGTGATGAAGCTCCCACAACTTCCGAAGGCAACTTCTGTTCCATTGGTTGATTGTTCTCACTGTCAGGAAATTCCTCCTTATTTCCAGGTGGAATCTCTCCTTGTTCAGTTTTCATCCATTATTCCTTGTCTGGCCTTCAGGTGCTTTGGAAAATAGCTTGACCCCCTCTTCTCTGTGGCAACCCCTCAAATATTTGGAAGGCTGCTTTCCTGTCTCCCCTGGTCCTTCTCTTCACTAGACTAGCCATGCCCAGTTCCTGCAACCGTTCTTCCAATTATGACCTACACATTGCAACATTAAAATAAGTTTCTTTTGTGGATTTGATCAATTACCTATG
Source organism: Ptyas mucosa (assembly GCA_012654045.1). NCBI lineage: Eukaryota > Metazoa > Chordata > Lepidosauria > Squamata > Colubridae > Ptyas > Ptyas mucosa. The sequence continues at coordinate 7,280,412 of WNWU01000044.1, forward strand.
AGCAATATGATCCATACAGGCAGTCCTCAACTTACAACCATTTGTTTAATGACTGTTTGAAGTTATGACAGCAGTGACTTATGACCGGTGTTCACATTTATGACCCTTGCAGCATCTCCCGTGGTCATGTGATCAAAATTCGGATGCTTGGCAACTGGCATGTACTTATGATGGTTGCACTGTCCCAAGGTCACCCTTTGTAACCTTCCCAGCTGACAAGCACAGTCAATGGGGGAAGCCAGATTCTCTTCAGGACCAAATGACTCAGTTAACGACTGCAGTGATTCATTAGCCAGTGTGGCAAGACAGGTTGTACAATGAGGCAAAACTCACTGGATGAGCATCTTACTTAGCAACAAATTTGGAGCTCAATTGTGGTCATAAATTGAGGACTATATGTATGTTGGGAATGGATTTAATGTCCAAAGCAAATTCTATCAGAAAAGATTTATTTTCTTGACGCTAAAGCCAGTTTCACGGCAACAAGGCTTACTAGAGCAGACCAGTTTTGGGTATGAATTGAGACCTTGAGTGACTAAAATTAGAACTCGGTGCTTCATAATAACTTAATTGTCATTGTACGTGTATACACAGTATGCCCATACAACGAAATTCACTTAACCCTCAAAGTCCAGGTCCAACACACATAACAATCCCCAAACACACTCCCACCCACCACAATTCCCCACCCCTAAACCACCCAAACATCCACACAACAGACCAAGTAAAGCTGTCCAACAGCTCACTGATGGTGGCCCTTTAGTTCGTTGTTGAGTGCAATTATAGCTCTGAGATAAAAACTATTCAGAAAACATGTGTTCCGAGTTTTCATTGTTCTCTATCTTCTGCCAGAAGGCAACAGTCCAAAAAGTTTGTAAGCAGGATGGGAAGAGTCTCTGAGAATGTTATTCCCATTGAGAGCAATTTGATATTATCGCATTTGGAAAAATTGCAGGGTGCAGTGATTAATCCTATCAAAACCTTTATTACACTGATGAACCAGCTTAAGAGAAATGGGATACAAAAATCAGTTTTAAAAAAGCTAAAAGGCATAAAAACGAAAATCACACAAAATTGAAGAGCATAAAATGCATTATAAAAAGTTAAATACATACATATAGTCTTAAAAAAAACCCGATTTTTTTCAAAAATTATTGTTTGTATCCCATTCCCCTTAAGCTGGTTTGGGATCATCATAAAATATTTTTTTGATTGGAGTGCAATGGATGAACCACATGATGAGATAAATCTCTTCGTGAGCACCATGTTTCACCTGCAAGACAAGGGTAAATAAATAATGTTTTTTAAAAAGCTATTATCTCTATTGTTTTGCAGTATATGCAATAATGCAAAGTCAGTGTGACACATGGTGCATCAGTGGGCCTCCGACCATTTTGGCACCAGGGATCAGTTTTTGTGGAAGACAATTTTCCCACGGGTGGGTAATGGGGGAGGAGATGTGCACAACCTTGATTTCTCGCATGTGCAGTTTACAGATAGTCCTCAACTTAAAATGGTTCATTTAGTGTTCGTTCAAAGTTACAACGCCACTGAAAAAGTAACATGACCTTTTCTCACACCATGTGTGTGAAACCGTGACCGTTGCAGCACCCCTGTGGTCACTCACATGATCAAAATTCAGACGCTCGGCAACTGGTTGATACTTACGACCGTTGCAATGTCCCCGGGGTCATGTGATCCTGTTTTGCGACCTTCCGACAAGCAAAGTCAATGGGGAACCCAGGTTCACTTAACAACCGTGTTAACTAACTTAGAAAACGCAACGATTCACTTAACAAATGTGGCAGGGAAAAGTCGTAAAATGGGGCAAACTCGCTTCACAAATGTGTTCACGTAGCAACGTAGACTTTGGGCTCAATTGTGGCCGTAACTCGAGGACTTCCTGTACAGTACGGTTCACGCTCCTGTGTGAATCTAATGTGTTATGTCCTTATAAGGACATCCGGCCGGGGATTGGTTAATCCTC
>WNWU01000044.1:7299390-7319856 GCA_012654045.1 Ptyas mucosa
TATCTATCTATCTATCTATCTATCTATCTATCTATCTATCTATCTAATTTAATTGTAGATAGATAAGATAAATTTGAATTGATTTATGGTTATAATTATACAGAATTGAGATTGAATAACAGTAAGAGTGTTAAATAAGAAGAAAAGTGGAATTGATTGTGTAAACCTAAACAGACTAAACAATATCAGTGCATGATAATTTGGAAAAACCTCCTCTGTTTAGCCAAGATGTCTACTACAATGACATCTACAAAAGTGATGAAGAAACATGTAGCCTCTACAGTGGCATCTTCTCTGATAACAACTCCCCCAGGGTTAAGAAAGTCATCTGAAAATTTACCAACAGCAGGGAAACCAGTTACGATGCAAGGAATTCAGGCGATGTTTCAGAACATTCAGGAAATAATGGAGAAAAATCAAGAATCCACATCTAAAAACTTTGATGACTTGAAAACCAAGATGAGTAAATTTAGAGGAGAGATTAAACAAATTAAAGAGACATTGGGAGAGATGAGATCAACCCTGTCCAAACACGAGGAGCAGCTGATAGAGGTTGAAAAAACTACTGAAAGAATGGAAACCCAGATAGACAAATGTGAACGGAGATGTGCTCAAGCGGTCAGGAAACTTGAGGATGAAGTAGTATTTTTAGAGATGGAGAAATCTGCCTTTTTTTTTATGTCTCCAAAATGTGGTGGAGGATAAAGAGGAACACCTCGATGAAATTGTGGGAGAAGTGATTGCGGAAGTAGTGGGAAAAAGAAAAGAAGAAGTCTATGGTGATATAGATGAAGTCTATCGCATCTATACTAATTATGCAAGACGTCACAACTTGCCCAGAGAAATACATGTGAGGCCAACTAAAAAGGCGCTTAGAGATGAAACTCTCCATAAGGCTAGGGATCAGAATGTCACATATAAAGGGCGCCAGATTACAATCTTAAAACAGATTCCTAGAAGGGTGCGGGAGCAGAGACAGAACTACCAATTTATAACCTCGCAACTGAGGAAACATAATGCGCCATATCGATGGTTGCTATCCCGAAGGGCTTTTGGTGACATGGCAACATCGGAAAATTAAAATTGAGAATATACAAGATGCACAGGACATTTGTGAAAACTTTTTCGGACCTACTGAATGCGAAAAAGACAAAGAAATAGTAAAAGAGAACCAGAGAGATCAGAAGATGAGTGGAGAAATGAGAGAGGAGCACAAGCATATTATGGAAAGGGGAAACGAGATGGGAGGAAGGGGGAGGAAGGAGGAAATCCCTTTAGTTTTGGCTGCTAAGCGGGTCTCTATCCCATATTCTTCTAAGAATATGGGATAGAGACCCGCTTAGCAGCCAAAACTAAAGGGATTAATAGATAAAAATGGATCAAGGAGTGAGACTATTGACGGTGAATGTCAATGGCCTCAATGCTCCGACAAAGAGATGTATTTTATCAAAAATTGTTAAAGCCAAAGTGGATATAGCATGTTTGCAAGAAACCCATATTAAACTGTCGCAAGCCAATTTATTGAAATGTCCCAAAGCAGGGAAATTGTTTGTAGCGGCTTCAGAGGAGAGAAAGAGAGGAGCAGCAATGTATGTAAAGGAACATCTCTCGCCGAAACAACTATTCTCAGATGAAGAGGGAAGAATATTAATATTAGAGGTGGAATTACTACAGAGCAAGGTACTATTGATAGGAATTTACACTCCTAACACTAAACAGAGATCATTCTTCCGAAGAATATGAAGAGAAATCCGAGACTTGGAATACGAGCAAGTATGTCTTCTGGGCGACTTCAATGCAGTTACCAACAGGACACAGGATTATAAAACAGGGGAAAACTTAAAGAAGGGAAATAGAGGACAAGATAAGAGGATCTTACTAGTCATTTGTAATGAAATGAGAGATGAATTAGGACTGAAAGATATCTGGCGTGAGCACAATTTGACAGTTGAATAATTCACTTATTATTCTCCCAGGCACAAATCATGGTCCAGGTTGGACATGATTTGGATGTCACAAGAACTTAACTCTCAAGTGGCAGAGGTCAGAATTATGCCAAATGGTTGGGCGGACCATAACCCAGTATTAGCCGTATTAAAGAAAGAAGGGAAAAATAGAAAGAGATGGATGATGAGATCAGAGATTTTAAAAGAAACTGAATTCACACAAAAGCTTAAGACAGAAATAACCCTTTTCTTTCAAGAAAATAGGACACCAGGAATACCACTTCAAATAATTTGGGATGCTGCCAAATCTTTTACAAGAGGTCTTATTATTAAACACATGGCTATTAAACACAAAAAAGAAAAACAAGAGAGGGGCAAGATAGTAAGTAAATTAACAAAGGCTGAGGAACAACTGCAATATAACCCATTATCTATAGAAGCAAAAGAACAGATAACACTGCTAAAACATCAGCTTAATCTTTTGGATCTGGATAAATTGAAAGAAGATAAAGGCAGCAAGGCAAAAACACTTCGAATCAGCTAACAAATTAGGAAGATGGCTCAGGCTAAAAAAGGAAAAACAGAATAGACGAATTGACCAATTAGAAGATAAGGAGGGAAACCTAATAAAATATAAAGGAGGGAAAGAAAAAATTGCAGTGGATTTTTACAAGGAATTATATAAAAGAGAGGAGATTTCAGCAGGTGCGATAAAAAATTATATAGAGGATTCGGACTTACCTAAGATACCCAATTTAATGAAAGAAATTTTTAGAAGAGGAAATTACCTTAATGGAGATTGAAAAAGCAGTGAAGAAACAGGGAAATCTAAAAACGCCTGGCACAGATGGACTACCGGCTGAGTTATATAAAACATTGTTTGAGGTAATGGGAGAACATATGAAAGATCTATTTAATGAAGTCCTGGGAAAAGCAGAAATTCCCCACTCATGGAGAGAGGCCAATATCAGTTTAATTCCTAAAGAAGATCCCCCCCCCCTCTGACAGACATAAAAATCTATAGACCAATATCTCTTCTGAATTCAGATTACAAAATTTTCACAATTTTAGCAAATAGATTAAAAGGCTTCCTGAATGAATTTATACATACTGACCAAAATGGGTTTCTACCATCACGACAATTACGAGATAATTTGAGAGTCATGCTAAATGTACTGGAATCCTACGAAGATCACCCAGGCAAACAGGTTGCACTAGTTTTTATAGACGCCCAGAAGGCATTTGACAGGATCAACTGGGAGTTTATATTATTACAGTTAGAATACATGGGCTTCAGACAAAGATTTATAAATGCAATCAAAGCTATCTATTCCAAACAAACGGCCAGATTACTGATAAATGGGGACTTGACAGAAGAATTTTCTATTGGCAAAGGCACAAGACAGGGCTGTCCTTTATCCCCCCTTACTTTTTATTTTATCATTAGAAATATTACTGCGTAAAATAAGAAACGAGGAAAGAATAAAAGGCCTTAAAATTGGACAACAGGTATATAAAACCCAGGCCTTCGCAGACGATATGGTTTTTATTTTGGAAGAGCCCATAAAATCTTGTTTATCCTTATTAGAGACAATTGAAGAATTTGGGGCGGTAGCAGGTTTATTAATCAACAAAAAGAAAACAAATATATTAACTAAGAACATCTTAGAGGACGACAAGAAGGATTTACAGGAAGCGACTGGATTAAAAGTAGCTAACAAAACTAAATATTTGGGAATCTGGTTAACTGGCAGATGTTCGAGCATACAAGAGGACAATTATAATAAATTATTAATCCAAACAAGAAAAGATCTAGACAAGTGGGGTAAAATACAACTCTCACTCCTGGGACGAGTAATAACAATAAAATCCTACGTTTTACCGAAGTTCAATTTTTTGTTTCAAACCGCCCCAGCGAATTTATCCAAAAAATTTTTCATGGAGCTAAATCAAATAATAACTAAATTTATTTGGCAGGGGAAAAAGCCACGGATTTAAAAAAAGATGATAAAAGAAAGGGGAGGCTTGGGCTTACCATGTTGAGAGAACTACTACTCAGCCTCTCTGTTAGTCTGGGTAAAAGAATGGATTACCTTAGGTAATAGTCGTCTTCTTAAGATAGAAGGTTATGAACTACAACATGGTTGGCATATGGCACTTTGGCGAGATAACACTCCACAAAGCAAATGGTTTACCCGACATTATATAAGAAATATCTTAATTCGAAACTGGGAAAAGGTCAACAAAAAATATTATATCAAAACACTATGCTGGATATCACCTTTAGAAGCATTGACATACCCAAAACTTCATAACCCTGTGAAAAAATTAATGTATAAAGATTTGCTGAATGCACAAGGAAAACTAAAACCCAAACAGGAATTCAACTCCCAAGGATTACAGTTGGATTGGTGGACCTATCTACAGATTCAATCCAAATATAGAAAAGACAGATATAGGAAAGGTATAAATATTGACTTACAGGAATTAGACAAAATTTTGATGGGCCAAGAAAAAGGCATGATTACGAAAAGCTATAAATTGTTGATGAGATTAGAGATTGGTGACGAGATAATTAAAGATACAGGGATTGCCTGGGGGAAAAATTTTGGTTATTCAATCCATTTAGAAAAATGGCAAGAGATTTGGTGGGGGAATATGAAATTAGTAGTCTCTACAGCATACAAAGAAAACATTTACAAGATGTTATATAGGTGGCATCTCCCCCCCCAACAGACTAGCTAAAATGTTCACTGGACAGTCCGCTGAATGCTGAAAGTGTGGGTTCGAGTGTGGCATCTACTATCATCAATGGTGGACGTCCCCAGAAGCAGTAAAATTCTGGGGGAAAATTAAAAATTGGCTTAATGAGATCTTAAACCAAAAGATTGAATGGCGACCAGAGACATGCTTGCTCGGCTCCAAACCGGAAAATATTAAAAAAAGACTCATGGTACCTTGCATTACACATTATCACAGCGGCGAGATTAACGTATGCTCAATTTTGGAAAAATAAAAATATCCCATCAGAAGAGGCAATTATAAAGATGATTTTGGAATGTGCGGAAGAGATAAATTGACTAAAAAACTAAAAGATAGAGACCAAACACAAACATGTTTATCCTGGGAAAAACTATGTATTTTGCTATCAAAGAGAAAATTATAACCCAAACCAGATGAGGAGTTGCATCAAATGAGAAACTTATACAAGCAAAGTGAGGTCGGATAGACCTAATTGATTTATAAAGGTATACAGGTTGTTTTGTCTCCCCCGGAATACAATATAGATGTATTGTACCCAATACTAGGCTATTAAGGTACTACTTATAGGCATGTTAGTTATTTGTTTGTTCTGTCATTTATATGTGTTGTCTTCTTTTTTAATGAAAAATGTAAATAAAGATTATTTTTTAAAAAAAGAGCCTTGGATAGTACAGTGGTCTAAAGCACCCTGTTATTAACACCAGCTGCCTGCAATTATTGCAGGTTCGAATCTCACCGGGCTCAAGGTTGACTCAGCCTTCCATCCTTTCTAAGGTAGGTAAATTGAGGACCCAGTATGTGGGGGCAATAAGCTGACTTTGTATAAATATACAAAAGTATGAAGGCTATTGCTTAGCGCATTGTAAGCCGCCCTGAGTCTCCGGAGAAGGGCGGCATATAAATCAAATTTAAAAAAAAAAATGCAGACCATGGAATAGCAGGGTTGGAAGAGACCAAATCTAGAAAACCCCAAAGTCCAAATCATTCTGAATAATTTGGAGAGCTTGCTTTTAACAGAGTTATCAGGCCACAGGAGCTGCTCCATTATAGGTTTTCTTGGGAGAATAGTGAAGAAAAATAGAACATTCCCAAGCAAACTGTTTTGACCTGATTGAGAGAGAGAAAAATAAAATCATAGGGCTTGAAGGGATCTTGGAGGTCTTGTAGCCCATCCCTGCCCAATGTATACCATCCTGGCAAATGGTTGCCCAATCTATTCTTGAAAACCGCCAGTGGTGGAGCACCCAAAGCTCTGAGAAGTGATGATTCCATTGATGAAACAGATGGCAAGAGGCTGACTCTGTAAACCGCTTAGAGAACTGTAAAAGCACTGTGAAGCGGTATATAAGTCTAAGTGCTAGTGCTCTCTCTGTCTTATCTGTCTCTGTTTCTGCCTGCCTGCCTGCCTATCTACCTACCTACCTACCTATCTAATCTATCATCTATATCTATCTATCACCTATCAGAATGTAGTACTGCAGGCTGACTCTGCCCATTGCCAGGAGTTCGATCCTGACTGGGTCAAGGTTGACTCAACCTTCAATCATTCTGAAATCAGATAAACGAGGACCCAGATTGTTGGGGGCCATAGGCTGACTCTGTAAACCGCTTAGAGAGGGCTGCAAAGCACTGTGAAGCGGTATATAAGTTTAAGGGCTATTGCTATTGTTCTGTAACCAACGTTACACTGGTTAGGGAAGAAGCCCAGAATCCAAGAGACTGTACAGCCATCCGTTTTATTATTTACATTTAAAATTATTCTTTTGCTGTACAATCATCTCCTGTATGGCACCGGGGGTGGGTGGAGGGGGGAGGTGTTCCTGAAAAAGGAGGAGGATCATTCAATCAAGCCGGGTAGTGGGTAGATTTCTCTCTCGGTTAGAAGCAGGCACCAGGAAGGAAGGCACCATTCAAGCACTCAGGTTTGGTTAAACAGCTGTGGACGCGTCATGCCGAGAAGTCCTGGAGTTCAGGGCATCGCCTTCAGTGCGGCCATGTGCGATCCCAGATTCTCCTGGAGGTAGTACAAGAGGTGAAGTTCGTAGTGTTCTCCAGATTCGGGGACCCGGATACTGTGCCGCTCCTGTGGATAAATCTGGGGGAGGAAGAAAGCGAAAGAAATCCAGCTGTGACTGGAATGCAAAAGGCTGGGATCCAATCCTCAGGATCTCTGGGGAAGAGGGCGCCAGGTGTTCATCCACGTCCTAGCACCTCAAGAAAATTTAGACTGTTTCTTTCCACGTAGAGCTATGGAAAACCGAGCTGTTTGATGCCAACCTTTGAGAAGGGGGGAAACGATGTCTGCTTTCCCGCAAAGCTGTCGTGAATCTGGTCACGTGACTGAGGGACTCTGCAAAGGGCAGTAAACATGGGTTGCCTAGCACCTGAAGTGTGGTCACATGACCCCTGAGGGACATCAGAAGAGTGGTCACGGGACTCTGAGGAAATAACCATCAGGGCTGGATTGTAACTCCCTTGTACCAGGTACATCACAACGTCAAACGGTTACTAAGAAACAGTGGTAAGTCAAGGACTACCTGTACACCACCTTTATTCATCCTAAGTTCCTTTTGTAATTTCCCAGTTCTACAAGATTCCGAGGGTCTGAAAGAGGTGCAGGCTATCGAAGCCAGGAGGAAAAGGGTTGACCTGGATTCATTTCATCGGGGTAGAACAACAACATCTCTCTTGAGAGTTAGCCAGGAGCTCTCCGTGGTCCTGATCCTGCCTCAGCCTTGCCCCCTCCGTGACATCCAGCCCAAATCAGACCCAACTGCATTTTAACCTTTGCATTTTAGAGCTGCACAAATTTCTCTGCTACCTGGAGGTCGTAGGGTTTTCCAGCCCTGACCAGGAAGCTCAGCAAAATACTAGTATGTGCAAAATGAACATTTTCATCCAGGAATCCATGCAGTAGCAATAATCGGTTGGGTCTGAAGAAAGTGACAAAAAACAAAACAAAACAGGAAAAATGTAATTAGAAGTACAATCCAGTGGCTTCGCAGAAATTAACCATTATATTTCCTGCAGATTTTTTCCCCCACATGTAGGAATGTAGTATTTTATAAAATCACCTAATGACCAAAAAGAACAAATAAAAATCAGTCAAAGAGAGCAACTGGGATGAAAAGCAAAAAAGCTAAATCCAGCAACAATATTAGAACTGGTTTTCTTCCTAATAATTTCATCGCTCAGAGCACATATATTTGTGCCTCAGTTTCTAAGACAGTGTTTCTCAACTTTGGTAGCTTGAAGATGGGTGGACTTCAACTCCCAGAATCCCCCAGCCAGCATTCCACCCATCTTCAAGCTTCCAAGGTTGAGAAACACTGTAAATCTAAGGCATACTCAGTTTAATCATTTCTCAAAGCCATCACTGGAAGAAAAAAAAATCTTATTACAGGTAGTCCTCGATTTACGACCACAATTGTACCCAGAATTTATGTTGTTAAGTGAGAAATTTGTTAAGTGACTTTTGCCCAATTTTACAACTTTTCTTGCCACGTTTGTTAAATGAATCACTCCCATTGTTAAATTAGCAACATGGTTGTTAAGCGAATCCGGCTTCCCCATTGACTCTGCTTGTCAGACAAACAAAAGGGGGTCACAGGACCACAGGACATCGTGACCGTCATAAATATGATTCGGTTGCCAAGGGCCTGAATTTGGATCACATGACCACAGGAATGTCGCAACGGTCGTCAGGGTTAAAAATGATCCTAAGTCACTTTTTTCCAGTGCCGTTGTAACTTTGAACGGTCACTAACTGAATTAAGTTGAGGACTACCTGTATTAGAGATACGCATGTTTTCTTTTTTCTTTTTATAAAAAAAAACATTTTTATATTCTTTATTTAAGTATCACGTATACTTACTGTGAAGGGAATTTCTCTGCCTGCATAGCTACGGAACCCAAACAATAGCCCTGTTCGTTATTGTCGGGGTGTCCCATGTAACGCTCGGTGTAACCCGTATCATAGAAAAGCCACAACGTGACCGGAGCACCCGCAACGGCAACCTGCAACAAAGAAAAGTCAAGTTGGCTGTAAACATTTGGAAGAATTGTTTCAAATAGATCCCAGCCTATCCATTCCTTCTTGTCTTGCCAGGGGTAAAATGCACTTACCTTCAGTACCGGATCGGAATTGTGAGCGTGTGTCTCTTCTGTGCATGCGCAGAGGGTCAAAAACAGGACGTGATTACCAGTGGTGGGTTGCTACTGGTTCGCCCCAGTTCGGGTGAATTGGTAGCGGAGGCGGTAGGCTCCGCCCACCCACCCAGACGTCATAAAAAACGCACCAGATAAGACAATGGATACAGGAGATACCAGTGGTGAAATCTAAAATTTGTTACTACCGGTTCTGTGGGCGTGGCTTGGTGGGTGGGTGGGTAATGTGACTGGGTGGGTGTGACCAATATTTTTTTTTAACTTTTAAAAGCATTTTTTCTACAACCTCTTCAGCCTGATCGGCAGAGGCTTTTTTTTACTTTTAAAAGCATTTTTTCGGCCAAAGAGGTTGTAGAAAAAAATGCTTTTAAAAGTAAAAAAAAAAGCCTCTGATGATTGTGCCATGGCTCAGCTGGGTATTTGGGGGGGGGGGGGGGGGGGGGGTTTTTTGCTCCCGGTTCTCTGAACCACCCGCCTCCATCGCTATCAGATCGGGCGATCTGGTCCGAACCGGGAGCATTTCACCTCTGGGAGATACTAATGCAAAATATAGAAAGAAAAACAGAATTCTTTTTGCTGGGTATTATTGAGGGTAAATACAACAAGAGCACAATTTACCTAACGTTACACATTCTATCAGCAGCGAGATTGGCTTTTGCACAAAAATGGAAAAAACAAAGAGACCCTCCACAGAAGAAGTGTTAGCTAAAATTTTATTTTGCGTGGAAATGGACAGACTGACCTTGGAACTTAAAGATAAGAATAAATCAGAGTATTATAAAATCTGAAACAAATTTTATTATTGGCTGGAAAGGAGGAGAAATGCTGGGATATAGGACCATTGACGAGTAAAATGTTTGGAAGTTTTTAGGCTAATTTGTTATGATAGATACGACTGAATTAGATATTGAAATAATTTATATGGATGAAGGAACATGTGTATTTGAAATGTGATCATTAGTGTAAATAAAGTGTATTATTTATATGATGAAATTTGATGAAAATGTTTAAACCGGAGATGTCATGCTATGTCCATTGTTTTTAATTTGTACTGTAAATAAAAAACTTTAAAAAACCAACAATGCTCTGTGCACGAACACAACCTTCTGTGCATGCACAGAAGCACTGTGCACCGGGCACACACTCCCAGTAGCGCCGGAATTGAAACCCACTGCTGCTGCTGATGTCCTGGTGGGTGGGCGGAGCCTCCCGTCGCCGGCCCTACCGGCTTGTGCGAGCTGGATAGATCCGGCTGGATTTCACCACTGTGTCTTGCTTTCAGGTGCTTTGGAGAATAATTTGACCCCCTCTTCTTTGTGGCAGCCCCTCAAGTACTGGAATACCGCTATCATATCACCCCTGGGCCTTCTACATATCCACATCATACGTGCCCAGAGGAAGGGAATGGGCCGTGGCAGGGGAACCAACCTTGAAGATCTCTGGCCTCTGCAGCAAGGCCACCAGGGAAAGAAATCCACCGTACGACCAACCATGAATGCCAACCCTTTCTAAATCGATGAACTCGTATCGGGAAGCCAAATACTGTAAGCCCTCCACTTGATCAACGATTTCAATTTGTCCCTGTTGGAAGAAAAAAAAAAACAGGCATGGGGGAAAATTATCACCAAGTGTATAAATTAGAGAATAACAGAGTTAGAAGGGACCTTGGAGATCTTCTAGTCCAACCCCCTGCTCAAACAGGAGACCTTATACAATTCTGGACAGAGAGCTGTCCTGTCTCTTCTTAAAAGCCTCCAGTGATGGAGCATTTACAACATTTAAATGTAGAATAGAACCGTGAAGGCGAACCTATGGCACGAGTGCCACAGGTGGCACGCGGAGCCATATTGGTGGGCACGTGAGTGTTGCCCTAGCTCAGCTCCAACGTGCATGCGCGCACCAGCCAACTGATTTTCAGGCCTTCCGGTCGCACCGGAAGTCGGGAAACTGGCTGTTTCCGGACTCTGGAAGGCCTCCAGAGGGGATGGGGAAGGCTGTTTTTGCCCTCCCCAGGCTTCTAGAAAACCTCTGGAGCCTGCAGAGGGGGAAAAACAGGCCTACTTGGCCCACCGTACCATCGCGTGCCAAAAGCAGGGGGAAGTGGGGGGTCACGTGCGCATGTGTGGGAGGGCGAGGCGCATTGAATTATGGATGTGGGCACCCGCACCCGCGACCCCCCCGTGACCCCCGCTTTTGGCACGCGACGGCAAAAAGGTTAGCCATCACTGGAATAGAATAACAGAGTTGGAAGGGACCTTGTAGGTCATCTAGTCCAACCCCATGCTCAAGAAGCAGACCCTATACCAGTGATGGCTAACCTTTTCGCCGTCGAGTGCCAAAAGTGGGGGGAGCAGGGGGGAAGTTGTGCGTGCACGTGCCCATACCCATAATTCAATGTGCCCTGCCCCCCCATACATGCATGCATGACCCCCTCGCACTCTCGCAGCTTTTGGCACATGATAGCATGGTGGGTCCGGTAGGCCCATTTTTCGCCCTCCCCAGGCTCCAGAGTCTTTCTAGTGGGAGGGCGAAAACAGCCTTTCTCCCCCCCCGGAGGCCCTCCGGAGGCCGGAAACAGCCGGTTTTCCAACTTCCAGTCCCACCAGAGCTGAGCTAGGGCAACGCTCGCGTGCCCGCCGATATGGCTCCACGTGCCACCTGTGGCACGCGTGCCATAGGTTCACCATCACGGCCCTATACCATTTCTGTCCAGTCTCTTCTTGAAAGCTTCCAGTGATGAAGCTTTCAAAAAGCTTTCAAGAATCCATTGTTTTTTGCCTGGTCTTCAGGTGCTTTGGAAAATAGGTTGACCCCCTCCTCTCTGTGGCAGCCCCTCAAATATTGGAAGACTGCTACTTCTGAAGGCAAGCTGTTCCACTGTTTAATTGTTCCCACTGACAGGATATTTCTCCTTAGTTCTAGGTTGGATGTCTCCTTGATCAATTTCCATCCATTGCTACTTGTCCTGCTTTCAGGATGAGGTCGGTGTTCAAGCTTCTCTCTTCACATTCCCAGCTAAAAAGAACTTCGCTCTGGCTTGTATGTTTATTCACTGTTAATGTTTACCATCACTTTTGAGGGCTCTGCTCTCCGCCAACTGAGAATGAGAACAGAGAAACAGAGAACAGGTAGGACTTCAACTCCCAGAATTCCTTAGTCAGCAGTCTGACTAAGTTTGGTTGTCAAGTAACACCCCAAACAAAAGAAAATTCCGAGGCTTGAAGTTCCTCAAAGTTCCATTTTATTAGAGATGTCATATTGGCACATCTGGGAAAACCCCAATCTGAAAGTTTCCAGGTTTTCCCCACCCAAAGAAAAGTTCAAGTCCCTGCTCAACACTAACATGTCCATCACATGGTCCAATCAAACATCGTCTCAACTGGAGATGTCTCCCAGTCACAGCCCTCCAGGTGCAGGGCAAGATGTCCTTGACTCTCTGAGAAAGGAATGTTATTATGACTATATATCACCCTAGCTCCATACAATCCCCTTCCCAGTTCCCCACAATAGTAAATGTGGCAGGTCTGAATCAGAGGTGGGTTTCAGCAGGTTCTGACTAGTTCTGGAGAACTGGTAGCGGAAATTTTGAGTAGTTCGGAGAACTGGTAGTAAAAATTCTGACTGGCCCCACCCCGATCTATTCTCTGCCTCCCAAGTTCCAGCTGATTGGGAGGGAATGGAGATTTTACAGTATCCTTCCCCTGCCATGCCCACCAAGCCACGCCCACCAAGCCACACCTACAGAACCGATAGTAAAAAATTTTGAAATCCACCACTTGTCTGAAGGCCTAACACCAAAGACGGCTTCTAGGCCTGACACTGGTCCAGAGGACAACCAAAATTACAAAACAAATAAATAAATAATAAATAACTAACTTAATTGTCATTGTACGTGTATACACAGTATACCCATACAATGAAATTCACTTAACACCCAAAGACCAGGTCCAACACACATAACAATCCCCAAACACCCCCCCACCCACCACAAATTCCCCACCCCTAAACTACCCAAACATCCACACAACAGACCAAGTAATGCTGTCCAACAGCTCACTGATGGTGGCCCTTTAGTTCATTGTTGAATGCCATTAGAGCTCTGGGATAAAAGCTATTCAGGAAACGTGTGGTCCGAGTTTTCATTGTTCCATATCTTCTGCCAGCAGGCAACAGTCCAAAAAGATTGTAAGCAGGATGGGAAAAGTCTCTGAGAATGTTATGCTCAGAAACCCTATGAAAGGACCGTTGGTCCCTTTCAGCATTTGCTACCTCCATTCATGAGACAATTTACCATCTTATATTTGAAGGTGCCTTCAAAGGTCAGGCCCCGGTGGCAGGAACCTCGGTTGTCCAGCACCACGACCACATAGCCCAGGGAAGCCAGCGTGTTCAGTCGGAAATATTTGACCCCTTTAAAGGAGTTGTTTACAAGCTGCACCTGTAAGGAGGCATGGAAGCATCATCATCCTTGTTGGCGATGTTGGTTTTTATTCATCAACGAACAATAAAAGACACAAATAATCACATCTTGGACTGGTGTATTTTAGAAATTCAGATTCCAGCCAAGAACCTAGGACCGTGATGGCGAACCTATGGCACGGGTGCCACAGGTGGCACGCGGAGCCATATTGGTGGGCACGCGAGTGTTGCCCTAGCTCAGGTCCAGCGTGCATGCGTGCACCAGCCAACTGATTTTCAGGCCTTCCAGTCCCACCGGAAGTCGGGAAACTGGCTGTTTCCGGCCTCCGGAAGGCCTCCAGGGGGGATGGGGAAGGCTGTTTTTGCCCTCCCCAGACTTCTAGAAAGACTCTGGAGCCTGCAGACAGGGAAAAACAGGCCTACCTGGCCACTGTGCCATCGCATGCCAAAAGCAGGGGGAAGTGGGGGGGTCATGTGAGCATGCGCGGGAGGGTGAGGCGCATTGAATTATGGATGTGGGCACCCGCATCCACGACCCCCCCCCGCGACCCCCACTTTTGGCACGCGACAGCCAAAAGGTTAGCCATCACTGACCTAGGAAATATTCAAATAGTCATGTAAATTACGACGTGTTCAGTAAATCCACAATGTCCAAACAGAATGTTTTTTTCTTCCTGAAATCAGTGAAGGGTTGCCCCCGGGTTGCACCAGTTCTATAGAACCGGTAGTAAAGTTGGCAGGAGGCTCCACCCACCAACCCTGATGTCACCAAAAAGCTTCTGCACATGCGCAGAAGTGTGCGCATGTGGCCCCGCTGCGAACTGGTAGTAAATGGATAGTACTCATTCATGGTTGTGAAAAATAAACCAATTTCCCCCATCTCTATGTGCCCGACTTGACATGAAGAATAGATTTTGTTCACCACATGTGGTGGCCATGTCCCAAAGCCAGGGATTATTGGATTAAAAATTAAAAAATGGTTGGAGGAAATTGTTTTAATAAAAAATTGATATGAAGCCAGAGTTATTCCTATTGGGTATAATAAAAGGTAATATAAGCAAAGAAATTCAATACATCATGCTCCATATAATCAGCGCAGCCAGAATCACATTCGCCCAAAATTGGAAGCAAGAAAACACTCCATCAAACACAATGATTATAAAAAAGGTGCTAGAATACACAGAAATGGACACATTAATGATGGAATTAAGGGACAGAGAGGAAATGGTGTATTATGAGGTGCAGAGGTGGGTTTCAGCAGGTTCTGACCAGTTCTGGAGAACCGGTAGCAGAAATTTTGAGTAGTTCGGAGAACCGGTAGTAAAAATTCTGACTGGCCCTGCCCCCATCTATTCTCTGCCTCCTGAGTCCCAGGTGATCGGGAGGAAATGGGGATTTTGTAATATCCTTCCCCTGGAGTGGGGAGGGAATGGAGATTTTACAATATCCTTCCCCTGCCACGCCTACCAAACCATGCCATGCCCACCAAGCCACACCCACAGAACCGGTAGTAAAAAATTTTGAATCCCACCACTGAACAGGTGATATAACTGGCTTGAAAAGAAGTCTAAAATTAACGTATAGTGAATGTACAGAAATAGATAATAAACGGATAAAACATATATTTTAGAGTGTAGTAGACATGTAAATATTGTATATAGTATAAAGATAAGTAACTATGAAATAAGAATGTACATGTATAAAACAATAGGCCTGTAGATCAGTTGAAATTAAGAAAAAATTCTGATAACGGAAAGCTGTAATAGTGTAATTGTGATTTTAAAGGTTAAAAATGTTGAATAAAAACTATTTTTTTTATCAAAGGAATAGATTTTGTTATCTTTCATCTGGGTCCAAAGTAAATTTAGTTCCAGAGAACTTAAGTAAATGAGATGATGACCTCCATCATCTTATCATGATTATGATTTCTGTCACAGGTAGTCCTGTCAGAGGTACAACTGTTTGTTTCAAAGTTACAGTGACATTCAAAAATACGACCATTTTTCACACTTAACAACCATTGCAGCATCCCCATAGTCACAGGATCAAAATTTGGAGGCTTGGCAACTGGCATGTACTTAAGACAGTTTCGGGGTCACGTGATCCCTTTTTGAGATCTTCTGAGAAGCAAAGTCAATAGGACAGTCAGGTTCACTTACAAACTGTGTTACTAACTTAACAACTGCAGTGGCTCACTTAACAACGGTGGCAAGGAAGGTCATAAAATGGAGCAAAACTCAGTGAACAACTGTCCTGCTTTGCAACAGAAATTTTGGGCTCAACTATGGTCGTAAGTCAAGGACTGCCTGTGCTCTAGTGGTTTCCATTTGCCCTTTCAAGTACAGTTCTCAATTCTAAAACACCAAATCATGTACGGGATAGAAACACTTTCTGTAAATACAGACCATTCCTGCAAATCCCAAACTGAGCTCCTTCTGGGCACCAGCAATCAGATCTACTCAATACAGACTGATCTTTCCCCCATCCCAAAAATGTGGCTGAAATACAAAAATGAAGGCTCACCTGTGGGCCCCCATAGATGAAAAGCACCGTGGGGTATTTCTTCCCAGGTTGTAAATCATGGGGCTTGTACATCATCCCATAAAGCACAAACCCCGAGGAGCTCTCAAAAGAGAAGATCTCCGGTGGGACGTAATCTGGGAGAGATCCTGCAGCAAGCAGAGAAAGGCATGGTCAAGGAGAGAAACAGGAGAGAGGGAAGGAGGGAGAGCGAGGGCCCCCCCCCCCCGATGTTGGATTTTGAGCAACTTTCTTATCCCAAACCTATCTGCAAGAAGTCAGATTTAAATTGGGAACAAACTGGCTTCAAAAGGCTGAAATATGGCACATGGGACAAATGGGGCACCTGAATTAGGTCTCAATGCCCATTTCTGCAATTTCAGGAGATCCGGAAATGTTTTCCAGTAAAAAATAAATTCCTTCTTTCCTTTTCTTCCTTCCTTCCTTCTTTCCTTCCTCCCTTTCCTTCCCATACTTCCTTTCCTTTCCTTTCCTTTCCTTTCCTTCCCTTCCCTTCCCTTCCCTTCCCTTCCCTTCCCTTCCCTTCCCATCCCATTCCCATTCCCATTCCCATTCCATTCCCTTTTTTTCAAGTGCCCAATTTCCTACAATAGAAGCCAGAAGTTTCTGTCTTCTGGCAGAAAATAATTTTCCTTCCTTCCTTCCTTCCTTCCTTCCTTCCTTCCTTCCTTCCTTCCTTCCTTCCTTCCTTCCTTCCTCCCTCCCTCCCTTCCTCTCAATTTCCTCCCTCCCTCCCTTCCTTACAAAACCAGAATGCCCCTGAACCAGGGGTGAAATCCAGCAGGTGCTGACAGGTTTTGGAAAACCGGTAATAGAAATTTTGAGCAGTTCGGAGAACCGGCAAATACCACCTCTGGCTGGCCCCAGAGTGCGGTGGGAATGGAGATTTTGCAGTATCCTTCCTCTGCAATGCCCACCAAGCTGCACCCGCCAAGTCATGCCCACCAAGCCATGCTCACAGAACTGGTAGTAAAAAAAAATTGGATTTCACCACTGCCCTGAACATTGCAAGCCCCACAGCACCCTGAGCATTCCTCCTAGATCAGATCCATGCCTGGCCCCCAAGAGAAAATCACCTACCTGAAGAATGCAAAATGGTGGCCCAGAATTCCTTGCCCCTTTGAGCAATCCCCTCTTCCAGCCCAGTCAGCTTGTAGAGGGAGACTTGGTGGGGGCATTTCTGATTACTGAATTTACATATAACCATGTCGCAGTCCTGCAAAAAGAAAGAGAAATCAAACCAGACCCCTAAACCAATGTTGGCTTGCATTCCAGTTCCTTCTTCGCTTTTCCTCAAGGACAAGGTCAACTCTACTATAAAGCTGGACCTCCATTTCTTCATGATACAGCAAATCTCTAACCAAGCGTTGGAGATTTGTTCTATCATGAAGGACAGTGTTTCTCAACCATGGCAACTTGAAGATGTGTTGACTTCAACTCCCAGAATCCCCCAGCCAGCATGGACATCAGGGGTGAAATGCTCTGAAGTTTGCTACTGGTTTGCTTTGCTACCGGTTTACTTCATGCTTGCATGTGTGGTGCGCACCAAACTTGTGCTTTGCGCACAGGTGCACCGCAGGCGCTACGGTGCAGCACTGAAAAAGGAGGATTAAGAAGCCTTTTCTGAGTCTTCAAAGGTAAGTAGAACAGCGAGGGGGGGGGGAAACAGCTGTGCTGCACGATTTACCGTATTTTTCAGAGTATAAGACGCTCCAAAGTATAAGACGCCCCTTATTTTCGGGGGAGGAAAATAAGAAAAAAAAAATCTGCTTGAGAGGCTTTCCATTTGAGAGGCTGCATTTGCAGCCTCCAAAAGCTCCAAAAGCTCTGTTTGCAAAGGAGCTTCTCTTTGCAAAGGCAGCCTCTCAAACAGATCTTTTGGAGGCTGTTTGAGAGGCTCTCTGTTTGGGAGGCTGCATTTGCAGCCTCCAAAAGCTCCGTTTGAGAGGACACGCAGAGGCCAAAGGGTGGGGGCTAGTAGGTGGGCAGGGCTACATTTGCTGTATAAAATGCACCCAAATTTTCACCCTCTTTTAGGGGGGGAAAGTGCGTCTTATACTCCGAAAAATACGGTAGATTCACTAGAAAGCAGGATTTCCTGCTTTCTAGCAAATATAAATTGTGCGGCACAGCTGATAGTAGGAAATACCAGTTTGCCCAAACCTGTAGCATTTTTTACACTATCAGTTCGACATATCAGTAGCATTTATCACTACAGGTTCGAGCGAACCGGTCTGAATCGGTAGCATTTCACCTCTGATGGACATGTGTGAAGACCCAGCTCTCTGGAAAAGGCTCTAAAAAGCTGGGAAAGGTGGAAGGGAAGGGAAGAAGAGAATGTCCAGCAGCAAGGTGGAGGGACTCAGGTGTAGTGGTTTCTGACTCCCAGAAAGTTGGCTGGAGAATTCTGGGAGTTGAAGTCCACACATTTTCAAATTGCCAAGGCTATGAATCACTGACTTAGATACCCCACCACTGGCTTCAAATGAAAGGAATCCCAGTCGTCAATACAAATAGAGATGCTGGCAAATTGAAGAAGGTTGTTAAAGGCCAAATCTAACTTCCTGCAAAGCTATCGTGCAGACCAACGCCTGCATTTCCTGTGTCGGATGAAGGGAGCACATCTTTCTCCTTCTGGCCTGGCCACTTTTTACAGTGGCACGATTGAGAGCGTTTTAACAAACTGTATCCCTGTTTGGTTTGGTGGCAGCAGAGCCTGAGATAGAAAGTCCATACAGAGAGTGGTGAGGACAGCCGAGAAAATTATAGGAAGCTTGCTTCCTGTTATTCAGGATGCTGCTTATAAGCGCTATGTGCTTAGAGCTCAAAGCATTGTTAGGGACCCCACATATTCACAGTCTTTTCTGTTGCTCCCCTCTGGGAGAAGGTTTCGAAATATTTCTACCAGGATTACCTGATTCTGTAACCGCTTTGTTCCCTGTGCCATCCGTCTGGTAAACTTGCAAGATTTGTTTTTCTCACCATGTTACATGTATACATCCAAACTTGATTGTGTTGTTTCTCTGTGCCGTATAATATATGTGGGTATATGCATAATTTTGTATTCATTTATTTATTTAGTCATGTTTGAGCGCCAAAGAATTGAGGCCTTTGAACTCTGGTGCTGGAGAAGACTCCTGCGAGTCCCTTGGACTGCAAGGCGATCAAACTGGTCAGTCCTAGAGGAGATCAACCCTGACTGCTCCTTAGAAGGCCAGATCCTGAAGAGGAAACTCAAATACTTTGGCCACCTAATGAGAAGGAAGGACTCCCTGGAGAAGAGCCTAATGCTGGGAACGACGGAGGGCAAAAGAAGGGGACGGCAGAGAAGGAGGTGGCTGGATGGAGTCACTGAAGCAGTCGGCGTGAGCTTAAATGGACTCCAGGGGATGGTAGAGGACAGGAAGGCCTGGAGGAAGGTTGCCCATGGGGTCGCAATGGGTCGGACACAACTTCACAACTAACAACAACAAATGTACTATATATTGGAGGTGGTGACCCTTTGACAGTTGCATGCAATTAAGTTTCATTTTAATGTATGCCAATTAGTCTACATTCAAAGTGACAATAAAATAGACATTAAGTTCTATCAATTTTCTTACTTTTGACTTTGTAGGTTGTAGACCTTAACTACTATGGTGTATAAATAATGCATTATAACTTGGATCTACACGTGGATGTTGATCTTGCTTATTTCCATAAATATCAGCCCAACTCCAGACTGAATCTGAACATCATGCTCTGATAACTGACTTGATACACACCAAACACTGTAGAACTTGGTGGTCAAACTCACAACAGCTAAGTTCACACATCTGGCTAAGCTAAAAGAATATTGCTGCTAGGTGCAAGGTCTCTTCTATGGGTAGTCCTTGACTTACGGCCACAATTGAGTCCAACTTTTGTTAAGTGAATTTTGACCCATTTTATGACCCTTCTTGCCACCGTTGTTTAGCGAATCACTGCCGTTGTTAAGTTAGTAACATAGTTGTTAAGTGAATTTAGCTTCCTCATTGACTTTGGTCATTAGAAGGTCACAAAAGGGGATCACAGGACCCCAGGGCACTGCAACCGTCATAAGTACATGCCATTTGCCAAGCATCTGAATTTTAATCATGTGACCACAAGGATGCTACAATGGTTGCAAGTGTAAAAGATGGCCATAAATTACTTTTTTCAGTGCTGTTGTAACTTCAAATGGTCACTAAATGAGTCGAGGACTACCTGTACCAAATTTATGGTCAGGACAGGACCTTCTCAAGAAGATAACCAGCTTCCCTTGTAGACCGGCCCTTTTCATGATGGTTAGATGGTAGGTTAGATTAGTGTACCTGACTAACATAGCAAGCATGTGAGAAACCGTTTTCGGTCAGCCGCTGAATTTCTCCGGGGTTCTCGTAGCTAACGACGTATAAGTGATGTTCCAAGGGAGAATCTCTTGTACCTTCAAAATATACCAGTTGGTTAACTTCATCCACCCGGATCTGATTCAAAAACAGAAGCAAAAACCAGAATTGACCCACATTTCTACCCAAGCAGCCATGCCAGTTTTAGCTTTACTGCCTGACAAGGAAGTGAATGCAGAACTACCTATTGCAGGGGTCTCCAACCTTGGCAACTTTAAGCCTGG
>WNWU01000044.1:7324856-7338297 GCA_012654045.1 Ptyas mucosa
CTGGGAGTTGAAATCCACAAGTCTTAAAGCTGCCAAGTTTGAGGGCCTCTGCTCTAAAAGGATGCAAATGATCAGCAGTCTGCAAGGAGCGTCAATCCTTCATTCCCCACCATCCAATCAGAGCTGAAGAAGCTTCTTGGATGAGAAGCGAAACATCTTCCAAGAAAAACCCGAAAGTCCAGTTGTTTCTTGAAAACAAGCATCTTTTTTATTTTTTATTTTTTTAAAAAAATTTGATTTATATGCCGCCCTTCTCTGAAGACTCAGGGCGGCTTACAATGAGTTAAGCAATAGCCTTCATACTTTTGTATATTTATACAAAGTCAGCTTATTGCCCCCACAATCTGGGTCCTCTTTAGGAACACCATGCAAGTTACTTCTTATGCCGATAAAACATTTGGCAGTTAGTCAGACAGGGCATCAAAGGAAATTGCTCTAACTTCAGAAAAGAGACAGGCCTCCACTTCACACCTATATGGTCTTGCTGCTTTACAGGTAGTCCTCAATTAACAACCGCCATCAAGCCCAGAATTTTGGGTGTAAGTTATTGCAGCCGTTAAGCAGGTCACCATGTGACATGGCTCACTTTTTTCAGTGCCGCTGTAACTTTGAACAGTCAGTAAACAAAGAGGTTGTAAGTTGAGGACTACCTGTATTGAATCTGAGACCTTCTGCAGGCACACCTAACTTCTTCCATTTATTAAGATACAGAAGCAAAACAGGGGGTTACTTGGAGATGGAAGTCCCCCTGAAGATCGTCTGTATTTGCTCTCTTTCAAAACGGTGGAGATTTTGTACAGATGTCGGAACCCCGTTTTGCACTCGGAGGCAAAGATGAATTCTATCACATCCTCGTGAGTTTGGGGGAAAACATGGAAGATATCATGGATCTGCGGAAATAAGGAAGAGCTGCAAGTCAAAATAAAGACTAGGAAAATTAGGAGGGTTAGTTCTAACTGGTAAAGAAAATCTCCTTTTTAGAATAGAATAGACTTCTTTATTGGCCAGGTGTGATTGGACACACAAGGAATTTGTCTTTGGTGCATAAGCTCTCAGTGTACATAAAAAAGAAATACATTCATCAAGAATCATAAGATACAGCACTTGATAGTCATAGGATACTAAATAAGCAATCAAAACATACTAGGAAACTAAATAAAACAATATCAATTGTAAAGATACAAGCAACAATACCTTGTTGCTTATATCTTTATGATTTATATTGTTTTATTTAGTTTCCCAGTATGATTTGATTGGTAAACTGGTAAAGGAAATCCCATTTACTTATAACTGTCTACTTAATGATTATTCAAACTTATGACAGACCTCCCCAAAGCCATTTATGACCTGAGTTTGAAGTTCTGATGACCTGTAGCCCCCAAATGTTTTCAAGGGATCCCATTTTAGGTGCTAGGCAATCTGCCTACATTTGCGACCATTTCCAAAGTGATATGACCACAATTTATTATGCTTCCTGAAGTTTTTACTTCCAGTTTCTGGCAAAAAAACACTCAGGATGGACAATGTATTCACTTTATGACTTTGACATTGACTTCATGACACCCCCTCCTGCAAAAAGTTATACAATTGAGTCTTATCATGTGTGGACCTGCTTAATAATTAGCAGAATTTAAAACCACAATTCCAGGGTGGTAAGTCGAGGATTATCTATATTTGTTCAACAGCTAACTACTTTCGTGTCCAAGGCAGTACTAGAACTCACAGTCTCCTGACGATTGGCCCAAAGTCACCCAACTGGCTTTCATACCTAAAGTGGGACTAGAATTTACAATCTCCCAGTTTTTAGCCTGGTGTTTTCACCACTAAACCAAAGTAGCTCTTTCTAATTGACTAACAATGTAGACTTTACAAAGTCCTGTTCTGATCCAGCTTCCCAAACACAACAAACCCTCTGTAATTGATCAACGATTCCTTTATAAGGAGCGCCAGCAGCCCCTGCAAAAAGTCTCTCTCTCACAGCAGGTTAACAAGTCT
Source organism: Ptyas mucosa (assembly GCA_012654045.1). Taxonomy (NCBI): domain Eukaryota; kingdom Metazoa; phylum Chordata; class Lepidosauria; order Squamata; family Colubridae; genus Ptyas; species Ptyas mucosa. Next base: position 7,326,852 of record WNWU01000044.1, read on the forward strand.
GTCCAGCAGGGAGATGAATAGTTGTCTACCACATCTATTCATCTCCACCCTGCTGCCTTTTATCCCCAGAGCTAGGGTGGGGCTTCGCTAGCAGCAATGGCTCTTCCGTCCCAAGGACCGGCCCATAGATTTCCACTGCTCTTCTCTCCAAAGCTAGAAAACTTCAGGAGGCCTACCCTGAAGGAATACATCCTTACGTTTATCCAGATGTCTGTTGTTTCTTCGTAAACAATCAAGGGGGTAACAGAGTCAGGCACAACATCGATTAATTTCTGCCTCTCCATGATGTCGTCTTCCACAGGGATAAATAAGGCTGAGGGAAGCAAAGCAATCTGCAGCTGGGTTTGAGAACGATCAAGCAGGATGGCCCACGCGCTAAGCAGAAAGGAGGGCAAATCAGAAAATGGTGCTTAGATGGTGCTACCACCATTACAATATTACTTGATGTATTACTTGACGTTTTATCTCCTGGCGCTGAACTGATGGACAAGGAAAATCCTGAAGTTATGGGGCTTCAATGACTGGAGATATTCAAGAAAAGACTGGACAGCCTGGGATGGTCTGAGGATTCTTGCACTGGGTGTAAGGGTGGACTAGAAGATCTCTAGGCTTCTTTCCAACCTGAGGATGCTATGAACCACCAGGGCTCAGAACAGCCCAGTCCAAAGCTGAGCAAATGGAGGAAATATAAAATACGTACTATTTTCCCTCTCGTGTCCATCCTGCTCTGGTGATATATTCTACTCCATCAAATAAGATTTCAAAGGGTTGGACCAGTTCTTTGTCAACAGCACCCAAAATCTTCAGGGAAGAGGGGAAAAACACCAGTTAGGAAAACTACTAATACCTTTCTCCAAAATATATTAAGAGGCATGGATGAAAAACAAATGAAAAATAAATTCTGGATAAGTAATAGAACTTGGTCATAATCTCAGTTTCATAGTTTGTAAGACTCTTAACTTGCTCCCATTATGTTATTTTGAATCTTTAGGGCAGGAATGGTCTGTAACAAAGCCCATGATCCTACTTCTCTGTTTTCCTTGGAGTTTCCTCAGCCATACATAGTGACACAATCTGCTATTTTCAAACAGGAAATGTAGAAAACCTTGGGTGTTTTAACCCTAAATTTGGTATAATGTTAAGAACCACTTAGAAGAAAGAGAAGAAGGGAAGGGAAGGAGAAAGAGAAGAAGGGAAGGGAAGGAGGAAGGAAGGAAGGAAAAAGAAGGGAAGGAAAAAGAAGGGAAGGAAAAAGAAAGGAAGGAAGGAAAGGGAAGCAAAGAGAAGGGAAGGAAAAAGAAGGGAAGGGAAGAAAAAAGAAGGGAAGGAAAGGAAAAAGAAATTTATACCCTAATTTTGGTATAATGTTAAGAACCACTTAGAAGAAAGAGAAGAAGGGAAGGGAAGGAGAAAGAGAAGAAGGGAAGGGAAGCAGAAAGAAGGGAAGGAAAAAGAAGGGAAGGGAAGAAAAAAGAAGGGAAGGGAAGAAAAAAGAAGGGAAGGAAAGGAAAAAGAAATTTATACCCTAAATTTGGTATAATGTTAAGAACCACTTAGAAGAAAGAGAAGGGAAGGGAAGGAGAAAGAGAAGAAGGGAAGGGAAGCAGAAAGAAGGGAAGGAAAAAGAAGGGAAGGGAAGGAAAAAGAAGAGAAGGGGAAAAAAAAGAGGGAAGGAAAGGGAAGTTCTTGTCTTACCTGCAAATGCAATGACCTTCTATAACATACATTTCAAATTTGGCAACTTGAGGATCTTTGGACTTCAACTCCCAGAATTCCCCAGCCAGCATATATGGACTGGCTGGGGAATTCTGTGAGCTGAAGTCCACATATCTTCAAATTGCAAGTTTCAAAAACACTTTTATACCAGTTCGACACGAGTGCCTCACCCACTCTAATCAACTTTTAATCTCCAAACGTTTCCTGATCCTGTCTTGTGACAAATCTTTTCCTTCTCATCCATTTCCCGACCAAGGGGCTGGGCATGTTTTTCAAATTGACCCATAACTCGGCATGTCCCATAACATCACCACTAACTACCCTATAAACCAGAGTGGCTTGTTCATGTTAAGTTATCAGCCCCAACTCTTTGGACTTGTGCGATGTGCGGAGGCCAAATCAACCATGTTGTGGCTTTGTGCAATGTGGAACCAAACTATGGTTTACAGCGAGGTGCTTTGTGGCTCAGAACACTACAGTTGATTCAATGCACCACAATTCAAACAATACATGCCATCATATTTTAGACATTTATTCAAGACATTAAAAAAAACGGAGCAGGCTTACTCTGCCATCAGATGCAACGGTTATTTCAGATAACTTGAAAGTGACTTTGGGATTTGCAGTGCCTAGAAGAGAAAAAAAAAACATTAAGAGTTACAGAGGAATTAAAGGCTCCTGACTGTTCTCCAAGATCAGTTGGTACCCAAATCCTGGTGCTTAACGTTGTGTTTCTCTACCTGAAGCCACTTCAGCATAGCTGGCTGGAGAATTCTGGGAGTTGAAGTCCACACATCTTGAAGTGGCTGAGAAACACTGTTTTATGGCATCACTGGGCCTTTTCTGGAATATCCCACCAGGTTCTCTCACCTGTCTTGGGATACCGAAAAGAATCTGTCCTCCTGGTTTCCAACATGGGGGATGTGACATGAATAACTTCCACCTCCGACTCGTCATTTTCCTCATACAGAATTCTAAGGATTTTTCCTCCGCCTACAGCTACCAAGAGAGAAACCAGAGAAAGGCCAATGTAATAATGTAATAATAATAATAACAACAACAACAACAGTAAGAGTTGGAAGGGATCTTGGAGGTCATCAACCCCTTGCTCACACAGGAAACCTATACTAGGGATTTGAACCGCTGAACTGCCGACATTTCTGATTGACAAGCTCAGCGTCTTAGCCACTGAGCCACCTTTTTAAAAAAAAATTATATTTATATGCCGCCCTTCTCCAGAGACTCAGGGCGGCTTACAATGTGTTAACTTAGCCAGGACAATATACTTCTCCCCAACAGCTGCCTGGCCTCAGATTCTGTCTGATGATTCACCTTCTAAGAGACAACCCAACTTAGCTTTAGTAAAATGTACTTTTGCTAATCATGAGTTCGAGAGCCCTTCTCTTCTAATAGGCCAACGTAGGAGGGCTGACACCAGGGAAGTTAAGTAAACTTCTCGAGCTGCCCACCGTGATTACTTACTTGGCTCAGCTACTGGGCACCACCAATAGCCTGTGTATCTGTCAAACTCCTCCTGTAGCACAAAGGTAGCAACACCAGCCGACTTGGGATCCTCTTCAACGTTGGCAAGTTCTGTGCAGGCAACATACGAGGCAAAAGGAAGAAGATAAATGACCAATGGCAATCTGCAGAATGTCCATTATGAATCGTGCTGGCGCAGAGTGCAGTACTGCAGGCTACTTCTGCTGACCGCCAGCTGACTGCAGTTTGGCAGTTCAAATCTCACCGAGCTCAAGGTTGACTCAGCCTTTCATCCTTCCGAGGTGGATAAAACGAGGATCCAGATTGCTGATGGCAAGAGGCTGACTATGTAAACCACTTAGAGAGGGCTGTAAAGCACTGTAAAGCGGTATATACCGTGTTTCCCCGAAAATAAGACCCTGCCTTATATTTTTTGAACCCTGAAATAAGCACTTGGCCTTTTGGCCATGCATTTAAAAGCCCAATTGGGCTTATTTTCAGGGGATGTCTTATTTTGGGGGAAACAGTGTAAGTCTAAGCGCTATTGCTCTCTATGTCTTATCTTTCTGTCACTCACTGTGTCTGTCTGTCTGTCTACCTATCATCTAGTCCTTCACTTCGAAAGGCGAGACATGCTCAATTCTCAATTGTTCATTGTTTGGTTTAACCACCAGTTAATCTTCGTTGCTGTGGTGGCGCAGTGGTGAGAATGCAGTATTGTAGGTTAAATCTGCCGACTGCCTATTGCCAGCAGTTCGGCAGTTCGATCCTGACTGGCTGAAGGTTGGCTCAGCCTTCCATCCTTCCGAGGTCAGTAAAATGAGGACCCAGATTGTTGGGGCAGCAATATGCTGACTCTGTAAACCGCTTAGAGAGGGCTGTAAAAGCACTGTGAAGCAGTATATAAGTGCTCTTGAGAAAGGAGGGAGGAAGGAAGGAAGGAAGGAAGGAAGGAAGGAAGGAAGGAAGGAGCTGTGATGGCGCAGTGGTTAGAAGGCAGAACTGCAGGCTAACTCTGCCGGCTGCCAGCAATTCGATCCTTACCAACTGAAGGTTGGCTCAGCCTTCCATCCTTCTGAGGTCAGTAAAATGAGGACCCAGATTGTTGGGGCAGCAATATGCTGACTCTGTAAACCGCTTAGAGAGGGCTGTAAAAGCACTGTGAAGCAGTATATAAGTGCTCTCAAGAAAGGAGGGAGGAGTGGAGGGAGGGAGGGAGAAGGAAGGAAGGAAGGAGGGAGGGAGGGAAGGAAGGAAGGAAGGAAGGAAGGAAAGAAGGAAGGAAGGGGCTGTGATGGCTGAGTGGTTAGAATACAGTATTGCAGACTAATTCTGCCAACTGCGAGGAGTTCGACCCTGACTAGCTCAAGGTTGACTCAGCTTTCCATCCATCCGAGTTCGTAAAATGAAGACCCAGGTTGTTGGGGGCAAGAGGTGTGACTCTGTAAACCGCTTAGAGAGGGCTGTAAAGTAGTCTGGAGCGGTATATAAATCTAAATGCTACTGCTATTAGGCTGCCCATAATTGCTAAGACTCCCTAGGAAAGGAATGCATTTATCCTCTGCACCCTGAAGTTTTGTAACACGGAGTTAGGAGGCTCGAGCATTTCCTTCTGTATGACCCAACGTCAAGTAGTCCTCGAATTACGACTAAAATCGGGGAAGCAAAATTTCCACTGCCAAGCAAGGTGGCTGTTAAGTGACTCCCACACAATTATATGACCTTTCTTTGCCGGGGTTGTTAAGCGAACCACTGCAGTTGTTAAGGGAATCATATGGTCATTTCGTGAATCCAGCCTTGCCCCATTGACTTGGCTTGTTGGAAGCTGTCAGGGAAGGACCCCAATGGCAAACGAAGGACCCAGAGACGCTACGATCATTGTGAATGCGTGTTGGTTGCCAAGTGCCCAAATGTTGATCATAAGGGGGATGCTGCAACGTTGCAAAGGTGAGGATTGGTTATAGGTCCGTGATGGCGAACCTATGGCACGGGTGCCACAGGTGGCACACGGAGCCATGTCAGTGGGCACGCGAGAATTGCCATAGCTCACCTGCAGCGTGCATATGTGCGCCGGCTAGCTGACTTTTGGGCCTTCCGGTCCCACCAAAAGTTGGGAAGTGGGCTGTTTCCGGCCTCCGGAGAGCCTCCAGGCATGGGGGAGGCTGTTTTCACTCTCCCCAGGCTCATAAAAAGCTTCTGGAGCCTGGGGAAGATGAAAAACAGGCCTACCGGGCCATCGTGTGTTAAAAGCAGGGGGGACATGGGAGGGGCACGCGTGCATGCGTGGGGTCGGGCCGCATTGAATTATGGGTGTGGGCACGCACGTGGGCAACCTCCCCGCGCTTCCCCCCTCTTTTGGCACGCGACGCCAAAAAGGTTAGCCATCACTAGTCCTCGATTTATGGCCACAATTGAGCCCAGAATGTATGTTCCTAAGTGGGAAATCTGTTAAGTGTGTTTTGTCCCAATTTACAACTTTCCTTGCCACGTTTGTTAAGTGAATCACTGCAGTTGTTAAATGAGTCACACCATCGTTAAGTGATTCTGGCTTCCCCAGTGATTTTGCTTGTCAATTGCAAAAGACGGTCATATGACCCCCCCCTCCCCCCCGGGACACTGCAACCGTCATAAATGTGAGTCAGTGGTCAAGCATCTGAATGTAAATCACATGACCGAGGGGATGCTGCAATGGGCATAAGTGTGAAAAATGGACATAAGTCACTTTTTTCAGGGCAGTCGTAACTCTGAACGGTCACTAAATGAACTGTTGTAAGTTGAGAATTATTTGTATTAAGCCGCTATTTTCAGTGCTGTTGTAACTTCGAACATTTGCTAAATGAACGGTTGTAAGTGAAGGACTTAAGCAGTGGTTAAGAACAGGCTACCATTGGAGTGAATTTCCAGATTCTGGCTTGTGTAAACCATGATGGATTTGGCAACATCAAGGCACTTTTACAACTTCCCGGGCAAGGCAGGGGTGAAATCAAGGGTGAAATGCTCCTGGTTCGTACCGGATCACCCCATCTGGTAGCGATGGTGGCGGGTGGTTTGGAGAACCAGTAGCAAAAATCCCTGCGCCCCCCCCCCCCCCAGCCCAGCTGAGCTGTGCGATCATCAGAGGCTTTTTTTTATTATTTTTAAAAGCATTTTTTTCTACAACCTCTTTGGCTGAAAAAGTAAAAGTAAAAAAAAAAAGCATTTGACGATTGTGCAGCTCAGCTGGGATCATCAGAGGCTTTTAAAACCATTTTTTTACAACCTCTTTGGCCATAGAGGTTGTAGAAAAAATGCTTTTAAAAGGGGAAAAAAGCCTCTGCCGATCAGCTGGGATCATCAGAGGCTTTTAAAAGCATTTTTTCTACAACCTCTTCGGCCAAAGAGGTTGTAGAAAAAAATGGTTTTAAAAGTAAAAAAAAAAAGTTGGCCACGCCCACCGTCACATTACCCCCCCCCCCCACCAAGCCACACCCACAGAACCGGTAGTAACAAATTTTACATTTCACTACTGCTCTACACACACACACACACACACACACACACACACACACAATCATGCAATCACATGTTTGGTGTTAGCAACCGGACAGTATTTATGATCGCGGACATGCAACTGTGTTTTACAAGCATTTTGCTGAAAACCAACATTTATGACCACTGGGAAAAAAAAGGTCGTAAAATCGGATCAGTCATCTGGGTGACCCAATTTATGACTACCATGACTTAAGACGATGATGTGCAGGCTCTATTAACGGTTGTAAGCCAAGGACAACCTGTAACTGAGTTTAAATTTTAACTAATATACAACACACTGGTAGTTTGAAGGCACTACATTGAAGAGCTCAGGCTGGGAACTCCCAAAAACACATTTCAGAGAAGGAAAGCCCAATCATGATTTAAAATCAGAATGAAACTAATCAAGGACAAGAAAATAAATCATGGTTTGGTCTAATCGGTTCCCGTTAATAATTCTGCAGATATCTGGCTTTGGGGGTGGGGGTGGGGGGGGAAGAGTTTGGTTCAGCAGTGAAATCCGGCTGGATTTATCCGGCTCGTGCAAACCGGTAGCGCCGGCGGCGGGAGGCTCTGCCCACCCCCTGGGACATCATTAAGTCCTGTTTTTTACCCTCTGCGCATGCGCAGAAGAGGCGTGCATGCTTACACTCCCAAACCGGCAGCGAAGGTAAGTGCATTTCACCACTGGTTTGGTCCATCTGCTATGCTAATCCAAAATATCATTCATTTCTGCACATCCAGTCAACTCTACTTTATTCAATAAACCATCATTCAACAAACCATGGGTCAGCCAGCATCACCTTTATGTACAAAGGTTAACCTCCGCTCTTCTTTGGTTGCCAGATTGGAGATCCAGATGTCGTTGCTGTGAATAAAGGCAATCCAGTTGGGGTCTGCGGGGCAGATCTTTGGATCCATCCGAATATTTGGGCAACTGGTCTCAACCAGATTGGGCTGCAAAGGTTGTTGCTGAAATGGTAAAAGAACGTGGAAAGGACTCTTTTGAAGCACGTACTTGCCTCCCCAGGACTATTGAGTGAAATAAGAGCAGCCCAGGATGCACGTTGAACAGGATGGGCCAACATCTTGACATCTTTAGAAGACTGGAGAACATAAACCTACCTGTCAACACAAAGCCCCTTCATGTAGACTTCAAGAACAACTTGTGAAAACGTTTGGTTAAAACAAATAGAAACAAGAACAAAATAAAAGCACTTCATTGTTGTCAGGGTTTGCAACAGCAATCAAATCCAGAAAGCACATCACAGGTAACTGATTCAGCAGGAATCATTAACTTCTCTTTATATCCATAATAACACATGAAATAAATATACAATACCAAAAGCAGATTTTCCAATGTGGCAGTAGTTACAGGCAAAACACAGGCAGAAGAGAGAACAGTTTCAGTTTCGATTCAACAGACTAGTTTCAGCTTTGTTCCTTTTACACAGACTCAGAGTTACAGAGCTAAACCACGCCCAGGCTCCGAACCGTTTCAGTTTCCAAACAGCCCTCACTGGCTGACTTAGTTGCTATGCCTATTCATGGGCTGACCTTTTTATCATCTCTTCCCAGTCATGAACTCTCATACACACTGACAATTGTCCATTTTGATCTACCCAGGATCGTTTTTGAAAAGGCATATATCAATGCTCACAACCACTGAAGACTTGGGTCCTCTGATAACAACAGGCCTGGAATAGATTCAACCAACAACTGGAGGGAAGGAATTCAGAGATTGTAGCCAGTTGGGTCTAATGGTGAAGGCACCAGGTTAGAAACTGGGAGACCCCAAGTTCTAATTTTGCCTGGGCATAAAAGCTCGGTGGGTGACTATGGTCCAATCACCAGGAGACAGTGAGTTCTAGTTCCACCTTAGGCATGAAACCTGGCCGGGTGATTTTGGGCCAGTCACTCATTTTCAGCCCAACCCACTTCACCGGGGGGGGGGGGGGGGTGTTGTTGTGGGAAAACAGGAGGAGGAAGTAGTATTAAGTATGTCCGCTGCCTTAACTTATTTATGAAAAATAGTAAAGGTGGGATAGACAGTAAATAAATAACAGGTCCTTGAGAAGGACTTGATAGATGGATAAAAATGCAAAATCCACTGTAATCATTTGGCTGGCTGTGTGAATAATGAAGATGATGAGGATGATGAGAAGGAGGAGGAGGAGGAGGAAGAGGAGGAGGAGGAGGAGGAGGAGGAGAAGAAAAAGAAGGAGAAGAAGGAGAAGGAGAAGGAGAAGTAGTAATAGTAGTAGTAGTAGTAGTGGCGGTGGTGGTGATGGTGCCTGGAGACAGCAGAATAGAAGAGAAAGAACTGGAGAAAATAACAAAATACAAAGATCTACAAATAGAAATGAAACGACTATGGCAAAGGCAAGCAAGGGTAGGACCAATAGTAATTGGTGCCTTGGGTGTAGTCCCAAAACAACTGGAGCACCACTTGAACACCCTAGGCATTGACAAATTTGCCATCAGTCAATTGCAGGAGGCAGCCTTAGCCTGGAACTGCTTCCATCCTGCGATGATATCTGTAACACCATCAAACATCCAGATTTGCCTATCCCAGGTCCTTGATAAGGACTCGATAGGTAGACAAAAATGCAAACCCAGTCTGAACATCTGGCTGACTGTGCGATTAATAATAATGATGATGATGATAATAATAATGGGGTTCAGCAACCAACAAGATTGCTCCAAAGCTCCAGCAGGAAATGATGGTTGGAAGCTAGGAGAAGGAGAACCACCTAGGCCTCCTCCAACATTTATGGTGGACTTCCATCCAGAAGCAAAACCTCTCATCCTCTTCCCCATCCATCCAGCAGGACCAATTTTCTCCTTCCTGTCTCACCAGAAAGTAAATTATATTGCTCAGTGCTAACTGGAACACAACAACAATCTGCCACAACTGCTCACCGTAAACCCATTTGGTCCACCATCTTTGACATGGTAGATCCCGCTGCCGGCTTGGAATAAAAAGGTGCCACTTTCCCGGTGATAATCGTAGGAGGCGATCCCAATGGTGCCAATGCGTTTCCTTTCCCGTAGCAGCTCCTCCTCTCGCGAGTACATCCCATAATCCAGACTGGCCTGATGAGAGAGGAGAGGGACAGAAGGAACATGAGGGAGAACTAAAATTGTTTACTATAGATAGTCCTTGATTTATAACCATCCGTTATATTAGTGACCGCTTAAAATTACAACAGCACTGAAAAAAGTGACTTATGACCGTTTTTCACACATACGGCCGTTTCAGCATCCCTGGGGTCATGTGATCAAAATTCAGACGCTTGGCGACTGACTTGTATTTGTGATGGTTGCAGTGTCCTGGGGTCACATGATCCTTTTTTACGGCCTTCCGACAAGCCGAGTCAATGGAGAAGCCAGATTCACTTAACAACCGTGTTTCTAACTTAGCAACTGCAGCCATTCACTTAACAACCGTGGCAAGAAAGGTTGCAAAATGTGGCAAAACTCACTTAACAAATGTCTCACTTAACAAGATAAATTTTGGGCTCAATTGTGATCATAGGTCAAGGACTACCTGTACTTAACTTCATTTGAATTACTTCGAAACAACAACAACTCTGCTCTTATTTAAGCAATTAATAATTAAAGGGTTGGACTAGAAGACCTCCAAGGTCCCTCCCAATTCGGTTATTCTGTTAAGCTTCTCCCTGATATCAAAGCTGGTGATCCAAAGCAAACCCTTCAAATAACTCAGACAAAAAGCTATTGATTAAAATGAAACACAGCCTACGAGAAAGTGCTTTGCATGTTTAATAGTAGCTGGCAAAACAACTGTTAGCACTATCAAGATATGGATCTATGACAAATCGCCACACTTAACGCACCATGACTACATCGCCACAGCCAACTTGCTGCAGAACAACTTGCCACGGCTATTTCGCCACAGGACAAGAGTTACACTAATATCAAAGAATTGGTGAAATAGAATCATTAAAGAAAGGATGCAAAAGGAGGAACAGAATAAAATGTGAATGGCAAAAATTAAAATATTATTTATTTATTTTAAATAATTAAATTGAATTGTTATATTGTCCCAAGGTGAGTTGGCCAGGACTTGTCTGTGATGAGTTGGCCATGGTGAGTTGGCCATGGCAAGTTGGCCATGATAAGTTGGCTGCAAGGAGTTGGCCATGATGAGTTGGCCATGGTGAGTTGGCTGCAACAAGTTGGCTGCAATGAGTTGGCCATGGTGAGTTGGCCATGATGAGTTAGCCATGGTGAGTTGGCCATGGCAAGTTGACCATGGTGAGTTGCCTGCAGCAAGTTGGCTGTGGCAATTTGTCCCATTCCCCAAGATATCTAGCAAAAGTTTTAGACAATGCTTTCAACTGATTGGTGCAGCTTCAGAGGAGGGATCGAAAAAGTCAAGATTTTGGCTGAACCTTTGCAACTGAAGCCCTGGGATCCATCTTGACTTTTTTGACCCATCACCTCTGTACCAGAGATTCAGATAGGAACTGTAGCACACCTTTAGGATGGGGGAAAAGATGAGGGATGAAAGAGGGAAGAAATAACCAAACGACATACCTGAAAGAGGTCTATAAGAGGCTTCCAAGACAGCATAAGAATGGCAGCTTTGTTTATCGTTTTGGGGATTTCAGAATAAAAAAGAGTGTTTTCCCTGTTTTCACCGGACATGGCTAATTAAAAGAAAGAAAGAAAGAAAGAAAGAAAGAAAGAAAGAAAGAAAGAAAGAAAGAAA
>WNWU01000044.1:7341179-7362323 GCA_012654045.1 Ptyas mucosa
TGGGAATGGAGATTTTGCAGTATCCTTCCCCCTGGAGTGGGGTGGGAATGGAGATTTTGCAGTATCCTTCCCCCTGGAGTGGGGTGGGAATGGAAATTTTGCAGTATCCTTCCCTTGCCACGGCCACCAAGCCACACCATGCCCACCACTCTCACCAAGCCACGCCCACAGAACCGGTAGTAAAAAAATTTGAATTCCTCCACTGGGTCAGAGTCAACTCACCCAGGTAGTACACCCGGTCTGAATGAGGACATTCCGGGTCATTCCTCTTCACAAACGTGAAGTCGTGGGGCGTCTTGGCCATCAGGCAGCTGTGATATTTCCTGGTATCTGCCAGGAGCTTCTTCAGGTGACTCCATGAATATCTTTCCACGTAATACGGCTCCAGCTTGGCCGTCTCCTCGACGGCCAACACATTTTCCTTGCACTCGGCCGTCTCAAAGATTTCCAGGGTGGGTTGCTCAGTCTTCATGGCTGATGCCATCACACATCTTGGACCCTGGGGAAGAAATATATCAAAACCCTCCTCTACTAAACTGCCTACCTACTCGACCCTGTGTCTTCCTTCAAGAGCTTTCAACCACCTCCTTCCATTCCGACTCAGGTTGAGGAAACCTCAAAAAGCTGGAGAACATCTTCAGATGATTGGAAAGCTGTTTTATGGCAGGTAAGGCCTACCAGCATCGTCGGTTCCTTTGGGATGTTCCAGAAAGAATGTTCAGTGGTGGACAAGGGATCTTCTGGGAACTCCGAAGACCATTGAACATTCCTTCTCTCATTTCTGAATTGTGTTCATGCTCCAAGCTAACCCTCTGGGGTATTAAGTCCACTTTGTATTATTATTATCATCTTCTTTTAAAGACCCTGTAATCCCTTGTGGGGTGGAGTCTAGGCAACTGAATGGAGCTGAGTATTTATTGGCCGGATGCCCTTCCTGTCACCAATGCGGAGTTATATTCAGCAGATATATTCCCATCGTGCCCAGAGAGAGAAATAGCTGCCTCTACCTAGGATTGAACTCACAGCCTCCTGATTGTGAGGCGGGAGCTCCACCACTGGGCCACCGCACCACTCACTTTGTATTATTGTTATGGTTGGTCAGAATCCGCTAGATGTTAGACTGGATTTGGTATTTTTGTCCACCTAATGAGTTCTTCCCAAGTACCTGGCGTAGGCAGATGTTGTTTAATAATATTAAAGGTATCATCACATTATTAACTGTTCACAACAATGTAAATCAAAGCTACCAATTCTTTAACTGGTTGTTATTATGTTTTGTTACACAATCAGCCAGATTTGGGATTTTTATCCACCTACCATTATTACTATTACAGATAGTGCTTGACTTACGACCACAACTGAGCCCAAAATTTCTGTTGTTAAGTGAGACATTTGCTAAGTGAGTTTTGTCCTATTTTGCCACGGTTGTTAAGTGAATCTGGCTTCCCCATTGACTTTGCTTGTCAGGTCGTAAAAGAGGATCACAGGACCTTGGGACACAGCAACGGTCGTAAGTATGAGCCAGTTACCAAGCATCTGAATTTTGATCACATGATCATGGGGATGGCTCAAAGGTCGTAACTGTGAAAAACGGTTGTAAGTCACTTTTTTTCAGTGCCGTTGTAACTTTGAAAGGTCACTAAGTGAACTGTTGTAAGTCGAGGACTAGGTGTATTATTATTATTCCACTTGTATGTCACTGTTCTCATCAATTCTGGGCAGCTGACACTCATTGAAGAAATTACAACTAAGGAAAAATTAAAAGACTGGCTGTAAGGGGTCTCATTTTCCCTTGCGATAGGCCTGGTTGAAGAGCAAAGTCTAAATAAATTGCTATTTATGTCTATTTATCTATTTATGGCAAACCTATCAGTATGCTGCCTATGCGACAGTCTTGGGGCAGATTGCAAGACATAAAAAGTCAAAACATCCATTCCATGTTTTTGGCCTTTTGTTTTTTCTTGGATCCTGTTAACATGTTTTAGTGTATTACTGTACTTTGTTTTTGCATTGTATATTTTATCTCCAGAGTTAGTAAGGATTGTGGTTAAGAAATAAATCACGGGAAATTTAAAAATACATAAATGTTTTTTTTTAAATGTGTAAAAAGAGAAAAAGCAATGAAAATTATCCAGTATTGTTTTGCTTAAAATAAAAAAAAAATGTTTGGAAGATGCTCCGAGGGGTTTGAAAAAGGCCTAATAATTGATATCCTTTGCATTTCCGTCTTGTTTTAAGTTTCAGGAGATGCCTAATTCTGTCGACTATGTCTGGATTGGCATAATACAACCAACCAAGTGGAGAAGCTGATTTTTCAAACAACCTCTGTTCTGCTGGTGTTCATTTGATAGGTCACTCTGGTTGTCTGAATGCAGCCCACTGGGTTTGTTGAGGGTCCCACAGATTGTGCAAGCAACCCCAGAAAATGGCTTAGCTTAGGCTGGTAAAGGTAAAGATGTGCTAGTCATTCCAACTCTAGGGGGCAGTGCTCATCTCCGTTTCAAAGCCAGAGAGCCAGCGCCGTCCGAAGACGTCTCTGTGGTCATGTGGCCGGCATGACTCAATGCCAAAGGTGCACAAAACGCTGTTCCCTTCCCACCAAAGGTGGTCCCTATTTTTCTACTTGCATTTTTACATGCTTTCGAACTGCTAGGTTGGCAGAAGCTGGAGCAAGTCACGGGACTTCACCCCGTTATGGGGCACTAGGGATTTGAACCACTGAACTGCCGAACTTTCAGTCGACAAGCTCAGTGTTTTATCCATTGAGCCACTGCGTCCCTGTTAGGCTGGTAGCCTTGTATAAACACAGGCCTGAAAGACATGAATAATAGAGTTGGAAGGGACCACGGAGGTCTTCTAGTCCAACCTCCTGCTTGAGCACAAGACACTATACCATTTTAGACAGATGGCTGTCCGGTCTCTTCTTAAAAGCCTTAAGAGCACCCACAACTTCCTAAGGCTAGCTGTTCCATTAGTATTTAGGAGAAATTTCTTAACGGTGGGAACAATTAAGTGATTATTAATTAATGAGGATAATGACTTATGGCTTTGTCGAGTTACAGTTTAATGCTTTGTTATAATTTAATGAGTGTTGACCAAACCAACATGCCTTAAACTATAAGCACAGACAAAGTCATAAAGTGGTTTGTTCGGTTATTCTTTTAATAGGGCCTGGGGGTAAATTACCCCATCCAAAGTCAAAATAGATTTTCTACGTTCAAATTGATGGCTGCGTTGTAATTAATATAGGTAGTCCTTGATTTACAACCATTTGCTTAGTGCCCGTTTGAAGCTACGATGGGACTGAAAAAAAGTGACTTATGACCAAATCTTGCACTTATGACCGTGTCAACATCCCCATAGTCCAGGGGTGGGCAAATGTGGCCCTTTTACAACCTGTGGACTTCAACTCCCAGAATTCCTGAGACAGCCAAGCTGTCCAAAAGGGCCACATTTGCCCACCCCTGCCATAGTCACATGATCAGAATTTGGGCACTTGGGAATCGGCACGTATTTATGACGGATGCAGTGTCCCAAGGTCATGTAAATCACAAGCAAAGTCAATGGGAGTATCCAGATTCACTTAATGACAATTCGCTTAAAAACAACAGTGATTCGCTTAACAACCCTGGCAATAAAGGTTGCGACATCGGGCGCAGCTCACTTAACTACAGACTAAATTCTGGTCCTGACTGTGGATGTAAGTGAACTATACTACCTGTAGTTCAGAAAATATGGGGAGGGGTGAAGTAAAATGAGACCATTGGGGTGTGACTTTTCATGCTCGGTTTAATGACCCAAATGGAAATGGCAGATAGTTTTGGAACATCTGGTTTCCTGCCTAAGCAGAGGGTTGGACTAGAAGACCTCCAAGGTCCCTTCCAACTCTGTTATTCTATTCTATCCCGCAGGAGCCCTTTTTGTGCTGGGTGGTGGGAGACAGGAAACTGGCAGGGGGGGGGGGGCTATGATATACCCTATGCCTCCCATCCCATGGATTAGTTATAGGGTTAGGATAGGCTCCCATGTGGATAGGGAATTTTAGAGATCCTGGAGGGAGCCCCCTTCATGCTGGGGGACAGGTGACTTGCATGGGTGGGATGTGGGGGGGGCTATGATGATATGCCTGGACTGGCAGCTTGTCCAGCCCCTGGCATCGCCGGAGGCGTCCGTGCAGGCACCTACCGATGGGGGCAGCTAAGGGACCCCAGCCCATAAATTCCTGAGGGGGGGCGCGATTGCAGAAACCTGGATGCAGGAGTCCAATCGTCGCTGCCCAGCCTGGCACGCACCCACCGCCCCTGGTCTCCCCCTACGGAGCAGAAGAGCCACCTGCCCGGCTACTGCGGAGGGCACTACCTTGCCTGGCCTTGCCCGCGGTTGCTTCTCCTGCTCCTGCCCGGGGCTGCTACTTCTTCCGCTTCCCCCCCCCCCCCCGGTGCCCTCCTGCCCACACCGCTCCCGCCGGGCACGGAGGAAGCCCAGCCTGGGAGCCGTGCCCGCAGCTGCAGGGAAAGCCCTTGCCTGGGCAGCCCGGGTGGCTTCCCGTCTTGGAATTCCTGGGGTGCAATCTACCCCGGGGGTCTCCCTCTGACCCCCCTCCTTCTTGCTGGGGCACCCGCGAGCCTGGCAGAGCTCCCGTGGCTTGCCAGTTTCCAGCGGGGCTGCCCAGAAGGACCCCGCCCAGGCTCGGCTAGTGCCCCCCCCCGCCCCCCACGAAGCCCCTCGCCCTGCCTTCCCTCTTGCCAGAGTGCCCGAGCCTGGTATTGCTGCCCGGGTGGGGGCTATCTGGGTTCGACCACTGCCCCCCCAATTGCCCCCCCCCGGGAGCCCTTCGCCCTGCCTTTTGCCGGAACGCCCGAACCTGGCAACGGCTCCGTTGCTTGCCAGTCCCAGCGGGGCTGCTGAGAAGGACCCCCGCCCGGGCTTGATCAGCGCCCCCCGCCCTGCCCTTCCTCCTGCCGGCTGCCCAAGGCTGGCGCCGCTGCCCACGGGGTGCCCCACCGGGGCTTAGTCGGTGCCCCCCGACAGCCGCCTCCCCGCCCTGCCTTCCCTCTTGCCCGAGCGGCCGAGCCTGGCAGCGGCCCCGGGGCTTGCCAGTCCCGGCGGGGCTGCCCAGAAGGACCCCCGCCCGGGCTCGGCCAGCGTCCTCCGGCGCCCCTCGCCCTGCCCTGCCCTGGCCCGGCGCCTCCCGGCTGCAGCGGCACTTACTGGGCGAGAAGCGCGGCCGCCGCGGCAGGAGAGGCGCTCTCGGCTGGGCTGCTGCCGCCGGGCGGGGATTTGCCCGGCCTCCCTTCTTCCCTTCCTCCGCCTCCGCCGCCTCCTCCTCCTCCGGTGCGCAGCGGCGCAGCCTCCCCGCCTTTGGCGCCGCCTCCCCCGGCTGCTTCCTCCCGGCCGGCGCCGCTTCGACCGGCGCCATGGCGAGCCTGACCCCGCAGGTGCACTGGGCGCAGCGGCATCCCGAGCTCTACCTGCGCGTGGAACTCAGCGACGTGCAGGTAAGCCGGGGAAGGGGAAGAGGGGAGAGGGGGGGCTGCCCCCGGGTGGGACTTTGGGAGGGGGGGGGCTTGCCTGGTACCCACGCTCCGAGCCCCCCTGCCCTGCCCCTCCACGCCTCGCCTCCTGCGTGGGAAGCAAGCACGCGTGGGGAGGGGGCGGCAGGCTGGGGTCTGCGCTGGCATCGGGGCCGTTTGTGGCTGTGGTGGTGGTGGTGGGGCACCCCGTGCCTGCCTGGCCTGGCTTAGGTGAATGCACGGGATCCAAGGGAGGGGGACCCACATTTGGTACCCTGCATACATAAACTCCCCCCCCCCCATTTCCCATGCGTGCCAAGCCCTGGTGCTGCCCTGCGACTTCCTTGGTGGGAGGGGGTTCCGTGGGCAAGCATGGTCGTGGCCTTTCCATGGATGGCATCTTCCCACCAGGCAGTTGGGCATCAATGATGCCCTGGGCACCCTGGACCAGGCTAAGCTTCCTGGGGCGGGGGGGGGGGGTGTGGATGAAAGAGAAGCAGAGGGGGGAGGGGGGATGGAGGAGGATGTGTCTTCTGCCCCCAGGGTCTTGCTGGGGGGGAGGGGTTGAGCAGGAAGGCTCCTAGGCTTCGGTGGGGTCTGCTTGGGTTTGGCTAGAAAGGGTGGGGGGGCAAGAGAAATGGCAAAAAAGAGGAAGGGGAAGATGGGGGGGAACCACATGCATGCAGGATGGTTAGTGAGGGTCCCCGTCCTCTTTGGAATCACACGCATTCACAAGAGCCTTGCCAAGGTGCTGGCAAGAGGGATCTGGGAGGGTTCAAAGCTACCCCTAACCTTGATTTAAAGCAGACGGTCCATTCACACGTTTTGCGAAGGAGGGTGAGCCTCAGAGGGAAGCAGCAAGGCCAGCCGGCTGAAAAGCATTCCTTGCAACACCCACCCACCCCCCTTTTTTAAAAAAAGTACGTGGGAATCTGAAATGCTTGGAAAATTGCTCCCGAGGGTTTTCCTGCAAGATCTGGCCTTGGGAAAGGATTTGTTGCTTTCTTGTTCCAAAGAGCCTCAAAGAGGTTGCAGAGGAAAATGCCAGCCGGAGAAGAATAAAATTATTAGGGCTCCTTGGTGCTCTCTGAGCTTCCTTGCTTTGTTGCAGACGTTTCATTACCCTAACTAGGTAACATCATCAGTGCAAGTAAGGAGTGTGGTTTGCGGTCCGTTTATCTTTTGGTGGTTTGCCCTGTCAGTGTTGGTGGGGTCTTAGAGGTTCTTTGGTTGGGCTGTTTACTGTTGGCTTTTTGACAGTTTCTTGATTGGGATATTGTTTACTGGATTGTTGGTCTAATGTTAACCTTGGAATTAACATCATTCCTTAGTAGTACTGATGATGTTACCTAGTTTGGTAATGAAATGTCTGTAAGGAAACAAGCAAGCTCAGAGAGTACCGAGGACACCTCAGTAGTTCTTCTTCTTCTTCTTCTTCTCCTTCTCCTCCTCCTCCTCCTCCTCCTCCTCCTCCTCCTCCTCCTCCTCCTTCTTCTTCCCCTCCTCCACCCTACTCACAAACCCCAACTCTCTACTAGCACTGATGATGTTATCTAGTTTGGGTAATGAAACATTTGCAAAAAAACCACCAAACTCAGAGAGCACTAAGGGCTCCTCATGTCAACCCTGAGCTACAAATATTCTCCTTTATTAATAAAATTATTTGTGTCATTATTAGTGTTGTGCAGAGTGGCACCCTTGGCAGATTTCTGCCTTCTGCAAACCCCGAGCCAAAAAGTAAAAGGCCCTGCTTAAGAAATTTGCTTTGAAGGTTGCTACTTTGCAAAACAATTGGGGCACAGCCAGTGTTTCCGTTTTATGGCTGCCCCCAGGGTGTCGGCAAGAAGTGACTCCAAACAGTTAAGATGGCAGCCACAGACACGCAAAGAAACCCACTCTTCCTTTTTCTTGGGTGACCGGTGTTAAGAGGAGGGTGGGACGTTGATCATGAGGTTGTGGCTGCCATCTTGACTTTTTGGACCCTGAGTGGGCCTACCTGGAAGGCAGGGTGTCTTCCCTTTTACATTTGTCATTACAGGTAGTTGTTGACTTACAACAATTCACTTAAATGACCATTCGAAGTTACAATGGCACTGGAAAAAGTGACTTAGGATCATTTTTCACACTGACCGTTGCAGCGTCCCCCAAGGTCACGGGATCAAAATTCAGATGCTTGGCAACTGATTCATCTTTATGATGGTTACAGTGTCAGGAGGCCAAGTGATGGACTCTTTGCAACCTTCCGGCGAGCAAAATCAGCAGGGCAGCCAGATTCACTTAACAAAAGGGTTACTAACTTAACAACTAACTTACCAACTTACCAACTACAGGGATTCACTTAACAACGGTGACAAGAAAGGTCGTAAAATGGGGCAAAACTCACTTAGCAAATGTTTCACTTAACAATAGAAATTTTGGGCTCAATTGTGGTCGTAAGTCGAGGACTACCTGTACTCCACGCAGAACCGTGCAGTATGCACAGATCTCTTGTTGATTGAAAAAATGAGAAGGAGAAGGTAGTCTTTAATTTACAACGGTAATGGAGCTGGCTCATTACAGTTGGAAGTTGTGACTGTCGTAAAATGGGTCACCCACAGAGAGGTCTCTCATAGCTTTGGTCGTAAGTTGAGGACTACCTGTAATTGAAACGCAAGTAACCATCTTTCTTTTTTTCCCCCCAGGATCCTGATATTACCATTACAGACAATGTGCTCCATTTTAAAGGTAAACTGGTTTTCACTGTTTCATCATAGAAAGTGTCTTTCGATTTATAAAGTGACTATTATAAAGGCATTATAAATTATAATTATAAATGATAAAGAAATAGTAATAATTTCCAGGGAATTTTTCACCCTACAAGCCAGATCCTTTCAAGATAAAATCAGCCTTTGGAAATCCATTCCAAGTTTCATTTTGCTTATTTAAGATTCCTGGGATTTTAAAATAGCATTTATACTGAGAGAGAACCGAACCACCTAACAATGTAGACTAGAATAGAATAACAGAGTTGGAAGGGACCTTGGAGGTCTTCTAGTCGTGGTGGTTCGGGTTCGCGAGAAAATTTTGGTGGTCTGCAGAAAAATCATTTGCATTTTTTATATTGCACTAAATATTATTTATCTTTTAAAAAAAATCATATTAGTGGTCCATGGGATTTAAAATTATGAATTTAGTGGTCCCTGAGGTCCGAAAGGTTGATGACACCTGTTCTAGTCCAACCCCCTGCTTAGGCAGGAAACCCTACATCACTTCAGACAAATGGTCTTGGATAGTACAGTGGTCTAAAGACCCTGTTATTAACTCCAGCTGCCTGCAATTATTGCAGGTTCGAATCTCACCAAGGCTCAAGGTTGACTCAGCCTTCCATCCTTTCTAAGGTAGGTAAATTGAGGACCCAGTTTGTGGGGGCAATAAGCTGACTTTGTATAAATATACAAAAAAAAAGTATGAAGGCTATTGCTTAGCGCATTGTAAGCCGCCCTGAGTCTCCGGAGAAGGGCGGCATATAAATCAAATTAAAAAAAAAAAGGTCATTCACAACTTCTGGAGGCAAATTGTTCCACTGATTAATTGTTCTAATTATCAGGAAATTTCTCCTTAGTTCTAAGTTGCTTCTCTCTTTGATTAGTTTCCACTAATATATTAATCCCAATTTAATTCTTGCACTTCCCTCAAAGATTATCTCATTTTGGGTTGGGCAACCCCACTGAATCCTGAGGTGTAAAATAGCTCCCCTGATGCGTGTATGATCATTTATAAAACGTAACGGATGTGTTCCCAAAATAAACTTAGGCAGTCATCGACTTACAACCTCAATTGAGCCCAAAATTTCTGTTGCAAGGCGAGACAGTCGTTAAGTGAATTTAGCCTCATTCTACAACTTTCCTTGTCACAGGGAATCGCTGCAATTGTTAAGTGAGTAACATAACTGTTAAGCGAATTCCCCGTTGACTTTTTCTTGTCGAAAGTTCTCAAAAAGTGATCACATGATCCGGCAACACTGCAGCCGTCATAAATACAGGCCAGTTTCCAAGCAGCTGGATTTTGATCATTGTGAGGATACCGCATAAAGATCAGTCATCAGTCCCTTTTTTTCAGTGCCGTCGTAACTTCGAAGGGTCACTAAATGAATTGTTGTAAACTGAGGAATACCGTGTGATTGGAATCGTAGAACAAACAATTTATTATTCCCAAAGTCCTAGTTGTTGTGTTTTTCAAACAGATGCCTTCTACAGTATAACCTGATTTAAATACAACTGTAACATTTTCATACCTGGCCTGTTTTTGCTCAGTGTTAAGATAACCGTAACTCCTTTTGATGTTGGATTTTAGAACAGGAGCTCACGTTCCTCTAGGACAGATGTCTTCAAACTTGGCAAGTTTGAAGACCTCTGCTCTAGGACAATTATGTAAATGTTTATTTGCTATGGAAAAAAGTGCCTTTGAATTCTTTTGCAAAACCTGCTCTCCCGCATTTCGCAAAACCTCGCGTGCTGTCGGATGAAGGCTTTTGAAGTATTGAAAAAAACCAAACAAAACCGTTTGACTTTCTAAATTTGAAATCTGAAATGGTATGGGGGTCTCCTGCTTGGGCAGAGAGGGTTGGACTAGAAGACCTCCAAGGTCCCTTCCAGCTCTATTTTGATGGATTGATTCCCTCTTTCTCTCTCTGTCTTGTGTCTATATCCGTGCAAGGGCTCAAGCCTGAATGTTTAACAATTATTTCCCTAAACGATCTCAAAATTATGCTTCTTTTCTCCGAGCTTCTCCTTCTCTCGGTGCTGCTGTTCCGCCAACCCCTTTTCAAGAGAAACGTGACATTTTGACATTTAATTTGGAAAGTCTCCTTAGAAACTGCTAGTGTCTAATTAGAGAAGGATTTGATTTGCTATAATTCAAAGATCGTTTTTTCCAGAATTTTAAAAATAGGATGCATATTTTTGGTTTTCTAGCTCATGGCCATGGAGCTAAAGGGGATAATATTTACACATTCCAGATTGAGTTCTTGGAACCAGTAAACCCTCAGGTAAGAGTTAATTACTTGCTGTCTAATTATATATATATATATATATATATATATATATATATATATATATATATATATTAATGTGTTAAAAGATGCCCAACGTTTTATTTTGGGACTGTTAGAGCACAGTCTAACAGATAAATTCAATCACTTTTCCACTGTACAGGTAGTCTTCATCTTATGACCACAATTGAGCCCAAAATTTCTGTTGCTAAATGAGACACGTTTTAAGTGAATTTTGCCCCAATTTTCAATCTTTATTGACACATTTGATAAGGGAATCACTGCATTTGTTAAGTGAGTCACACGGCTTCCTCATTGACTTTGCTCGTCAAAAGGTCGCAAAAAGGGGATCACTGTCACATGACCCTGGGACTCTGCAAATGTCATAAATATGAGTCAGCTGCCAAGCATCTGAACGTAAATCGCGTGATCATGGGGGTGTCACAATGGTCCTAAGTCTGAAAAATGGCCATAAGTCACTTTTTTCAGTGCCATTATAACTTCCAGTGGTCACTAATTGAACTGTTGTAAATCAAGGACTACTTGTATGCCACTTGATTTCTGTGTACCTATAAATTCATCTATGCAGGCCACGTTCACACCTTAAGAGTGGTTTCTTGGAGATCCCCAAAAGCATCAAAGCAGAAAACGCTAAGCCAGCCTTTTGCCCCCTGACCTACACAAATACACTGTCAACTCGCAAAGCATCCCTGGCCTGCTCTCGAGTTGCCATAAGCAAGGGGGATGGGAAACCGACGAAACAGCCCAGCAGCCAAAGACAAGAGCACATTTCAGACGTATCTTTCTCAAGGCTGTCTCCCAGGGTTACCCACAGCGGCGGGAGGGGAGTGATCTCTACAACCCACGAAATCGCTCCATTGGTGAATGTGATTGATGACACGCCCTAGGGGGAGTGGGGAAACAGGGTCATGATTAGGGCCATAAATTATGTGGGGTCAGAGTTGGCTGCATCTGGGAAGACATGGAGCTCCTAATAAATAACTGGATTTCTTTTGAAGCTTGGCTCGAGGCTCATTGGAACCTTGACAGCAAGTCAACTCTGACTCCACGTAATTTACCTGACATACACCTTGTGTTAATCCTAAACAGGCTTGGCCTGTTGAGTGAATGAAGTCAGTTGGTTTTTAACTCGCCCAGTTAAGCATTAGCAGGACAACAATTACATATTAGTGCAGAGTGAACCCAGAATGAATTTTGACCTTTGATCTGATACGGCATGCAAGAAATCAGCCAGGTCACTGTTTGTCAACCTCAGCAACGTTAAGATGGGTGGACTTCAACTCCCAGAATGCATTCTGGGAGTTGAAGTCCACCCAACTTAAACGTTGCCGAGGTTCAGAAACACAGAGTTAAGTTATTTAATACAAGCAAATCATTTAAAGAGTAGCAACAACTAAATTCAGTCATTCATAGCACCATTCCTGATGGCCTTGTAGTAAGTTCACATTTTGCATGTGACTTTTTGGGGGGAAAATGTATTTCTGTGTATTTGGGGGTTCCAGAAAGCACTTGTGTCTTCTGAAATAGCATGGATGTCCAACCTTGGCCACTTTAAGACTTGTGGACTTCCAACTCTCAGAATTCTTCAGCCAGCACAGTGCTTCTCAAATAGTGGGGCGCGCCTCCCAGGGGGGGTGCGAGGCTCCGTAAAAGGGGGCGCGTTTGACCTCGGCCAACACTGTCATAACAAGCTAAGCCCCGTGTTTATGTCTCTGTATTTAATCAGAGAACAACGGGAGCATCTGATTGGCTGTCCAAAACCCTTGTGACACGAGCCTGTCGGAGCCATCTTTAGTGTGGGACGTCCGTCCACACCTACTTTGTTGCCCGACGGATGTGCGCCCAATTGATGCTCAAATGACTGACAATGACCTTCTCCTGTGAAACATAACGCTGCCCCAATTAATCAAACTTGCTAAAGAAATCGGGCTACCGCTGCTGACATTTGCATCGATAGTGAGCATTAAGCCAGTACATGTGACTGCGCATGCTCCTCCCTTTCAAGGAGAACAGACCTTTTTCTAATAATGATACTATTTTTTTAATAATGATACTATTTACAGTCGCGCGGGGGGCGCGAAAAATGTTTTCTTCTTCCTAGAGGGGCATGACAGAAAATAATTGAGAAGCACTGAGCCAGCATGACTGGCTGAGGAATTCTGGGAGTTGAAGTCCACACATCTTAAACTTGCCAAGGTTGGATGGTTGAGGAATTCTGGGAGTTGAAGTCCATACATCTTAAAGTTTGCAAGGTTGGAAACCCCTGTGTAATAGAACATTGCAGCAAGAGTCTTTATCAAACATCAGATTTCTGCAAAGCCCAGCTGGTATTTCCAGGGATCTTGTGCCTGCAGAACTGGATCTAGGTTTTATTGCAGAAGCTTTGGCTCTTTGGATACAAGCATGATGGACACATAACAACCACAATTGCATTGGAAGGCATGATGAAATGATCCAACCGCCCTCCAGATAGAATTACTCAATCATATTTGCACCCAGACTAGAAATTCTGATCTTTCCAGCTTCTCCTGAATGTGGCTTATGAAGTTTGCCCGCTGTGTAAATCTCAGGCCCTGCAAGTTGTAGGCAAGTTTGTGCGGTCAGCAATAAGGGCAGGAGGCCCATAGTGTACATGGCGAGATTACTATGTGTACAGAGGGGAAAAGATTTGACACCACCCACTACGCAGGGCGAAGTTGGCAGGTTTTGCTGCAATGAATAAATTGATTTTTTTTCTTAGAAAAAAGACAGTATCTACATTTATTGGTGACTGGAAACCTCTTTAAGGACCTTTTACATGAAAATGTCAAAAAAACAACAACAACAACGTATGATTTATGGTTTGATAATCAGATAGGTACAGAAAGAAGAGTAAATTGAGAGAGAGAGAGAGAGATTAAAATACATTTGTATTTATTATGGCTGTGAAGAATATCTCTTCGCCACTTCTCTATCTTTTTTCTTTCCTGTTTTTTCTTCAATTTTTTTCTTGCATTTCTTCCTTTTTCTGTGATTTCTTTTTCTTTTTTCTTCCTTTATATTACTTTGTACAGGTATCCACTTACGACTCCAACTGAGCCCAAAATTTCTGTTGTTAAGTGAGATATTCTATTCTATTCTATTCTATTCTATTCTATTCTGCTCTGCTCTGCTCTGCTCTGCTCTGCTCTGCTCTGCTCTGCTCTGCTCTGCTCTGCTCTACTCTACTCTACTCTACATTTCTATTTCTATTTCTATTTTTATTTCTATTTCTATTTTTTTTTAAATTTGATTTATATGCCGCCCTTCTCCGGAGACTCAGGGCGGCTTACAATGCACTAAGCAATAGCCTTCATACTTTTGTATATTTTATACAAAGTCAGCTTATTGCCCCCACAATCTGGGTCCTCATTTTACCTACCTTAGAAAGGATGGAAGGCTGAGTCAACCTTGAGCCTTGGTGAGATTCGAATCTGCAATAATTGCAGGCAGCTGGTGTTAATAACAGGGTGCTTTAGACCACTGTACTATCCAAGGCTCTTGTTGCTTCTACTTCTACTTCTATTTCTATTCTTCTAACTGCCTGCAGTGAAATTTAAGCATCCTGGGAATACAGGCCAATGATTGGCTCAATTAAAAATGACCATAAGGTCTATGGTAATAAATAAAATGTACAAAATCCATTAGGAAAAAGCCTGATCTTGCACACTTCCGGTAATTGCACCATCTTTAAATTCAACTATCCAGTCACCAAACAGCTGGTTGTTGCTGTGGGTGTATGTATGTGTGTGTATATATATGACACAGAATAACCTGACTTCTGGAGAAGCTGTTTGTTTTCCTGACCTCAGTCTCATGAGGAACTAGCTTGTTCCTGGGTAAAACCAGAATGCTTTATATATCTTGATTTGAAAGTTATTTCTGGACCCTGCAGCAGCCTTTTTCAGCTGGTGTCTTCCCAGAGCCCATGTTCCCCATCTAAAATGACTATGGTAACTGACAATAGTGTCTCAGGCATAGGTAGCTAAGAAAGATTGTTTCCAGAACAGGGTTATCCAACCTTGGCAACTTTCAGACCTGTGGACCTCAATTCCCAGAATTCCTCAGCCAGCCTGGTTAAGTCCACAGGTCTTACAATGGCCAAGGTTGGACACCTTGTTCTAGAGAGTTCCTTGCAGTCAATAATATATCAGTTTCATGTTGGAGGCTAAAACATATGATGAACGGTTGCAGGAACTGGACATGGCTTGTCTAATGAAGAGAAGGACCGGGGGAGACATGATTAGTGGAGTCTTCCACTATTTGAGGGGCTGCCACAGAGAGGAGGGGGTCAAGCTGTTTTCCAAAACACCTGAAGGCCAGACAAGGAACAATGGATGGAAACTGATCAAGGAGAGATTCAACCTAGAAATAAGAAGAAATTTTCTGACAATGAGAACAATCAATCCATGAAACAGAAGTTGCCTTCGGAAGTTCTGGGAGCTTCATCCCTGGAGGCTTTCAAGAAGAGACTGGACTGCCCTCTGTCAGAAATGGTGTAGGATCTCCTGCTTGGGCAGAAGGTTGGACTAGATGACCTACAAGGTCCCTTCTAACTCTTGTTATTCTGTTAATTCTCTGCAACAGATTTGGATTGATTTTAATGGTTTTCTGTAGCAATTTACTGCTTGCTTTAGTTCTGGAGTAATTCCAATTTTTGCGCTAAAAGCTTTGTTGTCACTGTAGACACTAGAACCTTTCCAAGGAGAAGCCATGCACCCATTCCAGAAAGCAAGTTGCAATACATACCTTAGTTCAAAATAGGTGGAATCTCACCCAAATGCCAAATCTAGTATCAGTTAAGTGATCACCTGATGCGGGGAGATTTCAACCATTGCTCAACTCTCTCATAACTTTCATCAGACATGCTCCCAAACCTATAAAGTGTGATAATCTTCAGAGAGTTCCAATGCATTTAATTATTTTTGCATAATTTTATATTTAATTGTACAATCACACGATGGTCAGATTGTCTCTGCGTAGTGCATTTGCTGGCCAGATAGGTTGAAATGGATGAACAGCCAGGAAAAAAATAAAGAAGCTAAGTTGTTTTGAATCACTGAAGGATGCCACTTTCTTCCCCCAAATAATTGGAAATTATATAGATGGTCCTCCAGTTATGACCACAATTAAGCGCCAAAGTTCCATTTCCAAGCAAAACAGTTAATGTGGTTTTGCCTCATTTTACGACCTTTCTTGCCACAGTTGTTAAGTGAATCACTGCAGTTGATAAGTTAGTCATCCGGTCGTTAAATGAATCCAGCATCCTCATTGACTTTGCTGCTCAGAAGGTCGTAAAAGAGGATCACATGACCCTGGAACAGGCAACTGTCATAAATATGAGTCAGTTGCCAGGTGTCTGGATTCTGATCACGTGACCCTGGGGATTCTACAACAGTCGTAAGTGTGAAAACTGGTCATAAGTCACTGTTTTTCAGTACCATTTTAACTTCAGTCACTTCTTATTTCTTATAAACAGTTTTGTTTTTCTTGGCCCCATAATAAGGGTTCAGTTTGAAGGCCACATCCACAGGAAAATGTTGCATGTTGGAAAACACATACAGGTAGTAGGGTTTCCTGTTAAGCAGGGGGTTAGACTAGAAGACCTCCAAGGTCCCTTCCAACTCTCTTATTCTATTCTAGCCCTCAACTTACCACACTTCATTGAGTGACAGTCCAAAGTTACAACAGCACTGAAAAAAAGTGACTTATGACCATTTTTCACAGTTACGACTTTTGTAGTATCCCAAGGTCATCTGATCAAAATTCAGATGCTTGGCAACTGATTCATATTTATGACGGTCGCAGTGTCCCTAGGTCACGTGATTCCCTTTTGCGACCTTCTGACAAGCAAAGTCAATGGGGAAGCCAGATTCACTTAACAACCGGGTTACTAACTTATCCACTGAAGTGGTTCACTTAACAACTGTGGCAAGAAAGGACGTAAAATGAGGCAAAACTCACTGAACAAATTTCTCACCTAGCAACATAAATTTTGGGCTCAATTTTGGTCGAAAGTCGAGGACTACCTGTATTTATTGGGAAGGTTAGTGCTGTGTGGTCAAAAAAGTCAAAATGGCAGCTGCAATGGTGCACTTTCTGGTTTGTATTTGCAACGCCACATCAGACATACTATGTTCAAGCATAGCCTGCTATTTTTTTTTTTAAAGGTGCATTTTCACCAAAAGCCCCTTTTCCCAAGGGTGGGATTCAGCCAGTTCAGACCAGTTTGGGAGAACTGGATGTTAATTTTAATCTGGTTCGCTGAACCGGTAGTTGCAAGGACTGGCTGACCCTGCCTCCCCCTCCCGCACCTCCCCTCCCAGGAGTCTCCATGTGGCCCATTTTGGATGCTTGGTAAGTGCAGCTCCTGCGTGGAGGCTCTGGGAGGGTGAAAAATGGGCCTCCGGAGCCTGGGGGAAGCTGTTTTCACCCTCCCAGAGGCTTGAGGAAAGCCTGCAGAGCCTGGGGAAGGTGAAAAATGGGCCTACCGGAAGTGCCAGAGATCTGGAAACGGGCCTGTTTCCGGGCTCCAGAAGACCTCTGGAGCCTGGGGGAGACCGTTTTCACCCTCCCGGAGGCTCAAGAAAAACCTCTGGAGCCTGGGGAGGGCGAAAACGCCTTCCCCCACCATGGTGCAGGGGGCCGAGTAGGCGCCCACCCAGCAACTGGGCAGAGAACCGGTTGCTAAAATTTTTGAATCCCACCCCTGCCTTTTCCTTAAACGGGTGTCTGCTTTCTCGCCCCTCCTGCTCTTTCAGCCGGTGTGTAAAGTGACCCAAAGGCAGCTGAACATCACGGTGAAGAAGAAGGAGAGCCACTGGTGGGAGAGGCTGACCAAGCAGGAGAAGCGTCCGCTGTTTCTGGCTCCGGATTTTGACCGATGGCTGGACGAATCGGATGCCGAGTTGGAACTGAAAGCCAAGGTGAGAGCAGGTGGCTGACACTGCACGTCGGGAAGAGAGGACTTCTCCAGTGGACATTAAGCAAAGACTTTTTCAGCCCAGAGCCCACCTGTCAGATCTGCCCAAACCTTCCGGTCAAGAGGCTGTAATTCATGTACTGTACTCAGCATTCCGCAGGTAGTCCTTGACTTATGACCATAATGGAACCTGTCCGTTACGGTCATAAGTCATGACGCTAATAAATGGGGAGTTCTGGGAGTTGAAGTTCACGGGTCTTAAAAGTTGCCAAGGTTGGGAAACCCCGTCCTTACAAGTGTGGTATTTCCCCAGGTCTTAAAAAAACGCTTTGGATTATGTCTCTTAAATCTTACAGTTGAAAATTGGTGCAACTGTCATATATAACATTATGAATTTGCCCCAGGTAACTCTTAGCTGGCATCCGCAGAACCCCAGCATTAAATTAAAACGTAGAATGAAAAACAAAGAAACACGACTCTTTCAAAATTAATCGATCTTGTGCAATACCTGTGTTCTTGTGTAAGCGCTGTTAAACTTTCACAATTCTGAAATTTCTTGACACGTTAGTGCTCAGTTGAGATCAGGCCAGATCACCAAAATCTTGCAAGATCGTGTCTTGCTTTTTTTTATTTTAAAAAAGTATTTTATTTTTTTTTTGGCCTACATCCAGGAGAGCTCGGGGCTTGAAAAAAAATTGCCAAATCTTGTTATCACCTTGTACTTCAATCCTTGGCATTTGGAGGAGAAAACAGGCCTCTCAGGAGCCCTGGGCTATTTGCCAGCTTTCCGTTTAAATTGAGCAAAAGGGGGGTTTTTTTTCTGTCTCAGAGGTACAGAAGTACAGATAGTCCTCGACCTACGACCACAATTGAGCCCCAGATTTCTGTTGCTAAGTGAAACATTTAACTAAGTTTTGCCTCATTTTTTGGCTTTTCTTGCCAAGTTGTTAACACTCTCGCAGCCTGTCGCTAAACAAAAATAGGTGATCTATGTGGATTTGAGTTGTTAACTACTTAAGGCATGAAGGACCTCTGTTCCTTAAATACGGCCTTAAAGTTGGGGAGATGGCTCTAGGTTTCTCTTTCCAGGCCATACCAATTTGTGAAAGCATCTCAGAATAACAGAATACAAATATTGAGAATCCTCGATATACGACCACAATTGAGCCCAAAATTTATGTGGCTAAGTGAAACATTTAACTGAGTTTTGCCTCATGACCTTTCATGAGGTTTCATTATGACCTTTCTTGCCACACTTGTTATGGGAATCACTGCAGTTCTTAAATTAGTAACACGGTTGTTAAGTGAATCTGGCTTCCCCAGACGGTCATAAAAGGTGATCGCATGACCGTGGGACACGGTCATAAATAGGTGTCCGAATGTTGATCACATGACCATGGAGAGGCTGCAACGGCCGTAAGTGTGAAAACGGTCATAAGTTCCTTTTCTTTTTAATGCTGATATAACCTTGAGTGGTCACTAAACAAACGACCGTAAGTCGAGGGCTTTCTGTATGTCTGCAAGAAGGATCCTTCCAGGTGCCTTAGATCGATCGTCTCCAACTTTTACAGCTTTATGGACCGGTGGGAAGAGTGCGTGGGGGGGGGGGGCAGAGGATGCTTCCATACGAAGGGCGGGCGGGTACACACAGCTCCGTTTGCACCCACCAGTTGCACAAATAGAGCTGCGCACGTGTGTTCACTCGCCCACCACTTCCACGGCCTAGTGTCAGTGTTCCAGAACGACCCAACTCCCATTAATAACTCCCAAGACAATCTTCATCTCAAAATCTTCATTGATTGGAATAGGTGTACTGGCACATCTGGGAAAACCCGAATCTGAGAGTTCCGGGTTTTCCCTCAATAAATCAAAACTCCCAAATCCAGCCTCTGCACCCATCAGTCCATCACATGCTCCAATCACCCTCCGTCCCAACTTGAGGCCCCACCGCAACCACTCCTCCTCCAGATGCAGGAGCACCCTGATCTTGACCGAAAAGAAGAATGCTATTATGTCAAACAAATCCCCCCTTGTTCTGTCCCCGTCCCCCACACGCACAAACCCACACAGAGAGACGAGGGTTAAATGACTGGCACACACGGAGGTTTCGTTATCAAGGCTTGGACAGCCCTATGAGAACTGGCTGCCAAGTTCTTTACCAAACAAGGTGGGGGGGGTATTCCTTCACCAGATAACAAACACATACACACCAGCTGGGAAAAACACAGTCCAAATTCCAATCCTTGAAGCCGACTGAGGTTTGACACCAAGAAACTAACAAGAATGAAACTTTGTCCGTCACAGAATTCAAACTGCCACCCCACTCCTTTATATAGCCTGTGGGGTGTGGTCCAGTGACTCAGCTAATCCCTGGCACGCCTCCTCATTTGCTGGGATCTTTTAGCACGCCGACGCTGACGTGGGTCCAGCCACAGCCTGTCTCCCTCATCACTTCCCGACCGATCGGAGACACCTGGCTCCTGGCTAATCTCCTCTCCTTTGGCCGGCAGCTGAGGAATTGCCAGAGAGGAGGGGCCAGGGGAGGGAGGCCTGGCTGGCTCCTCTTCTTCATGTTCGGAGCCTTCTTCCTCCGATGCGATGGCCTCGGGGGTCGGAGCCACAACACCCCTCCTACTTTCCCAGGCACAAGAAGGTGGTTGCATGGAAGCTTCCGAGGTTGATATGGCTTCCAAAGCTGACACCTAGTTCTGAACAGGTCATGGTCCGGTGGTGGGTTGCAGTCCAGAGGTTGTGGCCCAGGGACCCCTGCCTTAAATCCTCTTAACAACGGTCTTGGTATTAAAAATAGCCAAGCCACCTTGGTAGGTCACTCATCTCCCAGGTTCCTCAGGCCTACTGGCCTAACCAGGTCTGCAGGACCTCTGGAAGCTCAACAAGGATGAGACTAAACTCCCTTAAGGGGGAGAGAAAGCCCTGCTACCTAGACCTCTTCCCCCCCCCCCCCCCCCCCCGTCTATGGAGATTTTCAGTCATCCAGGTCATGGTTGTGCCAAAGGTGCTTTTTTTCAAGAGGCAACTGGACTTCCTTTGTTTTTCCTTGAAGAAGTTTCGCTTCTCATCCAAGAAGCTTCTTCAGCTCTGACTGAAGGTAGATATCTATCCCCACCATCCAGTCAGAGCAGGGGTGAAATCCCGCAGGTTCTGACAGGTTCTGGAGAACTGGTAGCAGAAATATTGAATAGTTTGGAGAACCGGCAAATGCCACCTCTGGCTGGGCCCGGAATGGGATGAGAATGAGGATTTTGCAATATCCTTCCCCCAGGAGTGGGGAGGGAATGGGGATTTTGCAGTATCCTTTCCCTGCCATGCCCACCAAGCCATACCCACAGAACCGGTAGTAAAAAAAAATTGAATTTCACCACTGAGTCAGAGCTAAGGAGCTTCTTGGATGAGAAGGGAAACATCTTCAAAGAAAAACCAGAAAGTCCAGTTAAGAGCTGAAGAAGAAGCAAAATGGATGAGAAGCAAAATGTCTACAAAGAAAAACTGGAAAATCTAGTGGCATCTTGAAAAAACACCTTTAGTGGCCACCTAGAGCAGGGGTCTCCAACCTTGGCAACTTTAAGACTTGTAGACTTTAACTCCCAGAGTTCCTCAGCCAGCTTTGCTGGCTGAGGAAC